>BMAO01019335.1:0-86907 GCA_019973975.1 Trichonephila clavata
ACAAATATGCATTTCGACATAATAAAAAATAGAATACACATTTACTCTGATATAATATACTTATAAATGTATAAGTACTGCACAATGTATTTGTGATAATTAATTACACTAAATTAATAACTAATTAAGAAAACAAATTAATAATTATTAGTGATTCATAGCCAAAATTTAATACTTATCTCGATATTCTGTTCGATTTATGATTAAAATCGTATAGTAGCTTTAACGTCAAAGATCAATATTATTGCATTCAATATATCGTTATTGGTGGAAGGGGGGTGCGAAGAAAATTACGACTGAAAATTTGGGTCAAAAATCTTTACGTTTAAGACGCCTTAGTAGTTTCAACGAACATCACAGAGACTTTGACTTGCTTAGTTGACCCACACAATGACGAAACCTAAGCCTATTGAAATAGTTGGGATGAGAAGCTACTAAGCAGGTGAATCCAGTACCATCCAATCTGCAGAAATAATAAAGTGCAGTTCATCGAATGTGTGGCTTTATATTCCTCACAACACTTATCAATAACTCATTTAGTTCGCCCCAAGAAGTATCCATTCAGCATTAAGATTAAAACGGGTCTAATATTGTATTAAATGGGTGGTACTAATAATTGGACAACTCAGTGTATATACACGCAATGAGCAACCAAATAATTTTAGACATCCTCATAAGAAGTTGATTAAACCTAGGTTCTGATTACAATCGATATACCTCTTGACATTGACTGTATAATTTTGTTGGCTCATGCTGACATAGTGACAACTAAAAGTTAGGTCAAATATAATGATGGTATTTCTAAGTTTTCAAGCTCATCCTACAAATACTCAATTGGAATGAGGACAGGAAATGATCTAAGCAGGTAAAATTCTGACGGGGGAGACCACACAAAATTCTATTGAGAGCAAGTAAAGTTCCGATTGTTCTTTAAACTATTCTGAGAACCAATGGAGTAAGATGGAGATGTGCACTACCTTGACAAAATGTGACTACCTAGGGCAAAGGGGATCCGTAACCAAAATCACCTGCATATGAACGGCAATGATATGCAGTGTGGATCACTATTTATCCACATATAAATGTAAATGCCCAGTGTGCACTATAGAAAACCGTTTCTTAATTATTTTTTACACTCCACCAAAAATACTGAAGTTTTATTTTTTCATTTAGGTTGGAGAAATCCATGTAATTTTCTTACTGTTTCCTACTATATTTTAATTCTTCATTTTACATGATGGAGCAAGAAATGAGAATCATTGAACCGAATTAACAATTCCCAATCTTCAAGTAACTAATTTTGTCCTTGAATGGGTGGACAGACAGCAAACACATATTCCTATTTTTCTATGGTACTAAAGATATCTTACTTCTGAAGCCTATTTTTGCAATGTTACCTTGCCAGACTTTGGGATACACTTTTTGAGACACCTGCATGGGATTCATTTGTAATTTGTTATGTTGTTTTCTTTTTGTTGCTGCGGATAAGACGTGCTACTCGGATTTCCCTTTTGTCATTTATTGGCAATTTAAGACCAGAATATAATTATTGTTTGAACTTCAAAATATTATTGATCGAAAAAAACCTCCATGAGTTTTTGTTTTAAAAAAGTGGCACCAGCTGTTGCACCGAATAAAATTTCTCGGTAATAATCATTTAAACATTTCGTCTTCCTTAATTCTGACTATAACTTCAGAGAAAACTACATTATTCAAGAATAAACATTCTTTTTTAAGCAATATATGTAGTTATATTACCCTGCGTTACTTCCGAACTTGTTTACTTTTAAATAAGGTTGTCTGTAAGTTTTTGACCTCTCAGTACATATACAGATTTCGGTAAAGATTTTTTTTGCCTCATAAACATACCAATATATATAGTTTTAAGAGAACATCAGTTAAATGTCGATGAAGTTTCTTTAACACTATTTTAAATTTTACATTAATCTGTGGACTATTTCTCAGAGAATCCCGGTGATTTTTTTGAGTAAATGCTACCCTGTGAGTGCTTTCAAATTTGTTAATTGTTGCTGATACGTTTTGATTTAAGATGACATCAAAGAAGAACCGATACACTGCTAAATACGGTGAAATAAGACAGTTCGAAAAAAAGTTTCTGAGAATTCCTTCCAGAGGCAAAAGACGCCATCCCATGGAAACCACACAGTTTTCTAATAATGATTCTTGAGTAAACCACTAATTTCTGAAAGAAGCTAATTTTCAAGAAATTCGAAAGTTAACTGGATCATTAGTGTCACTGTATCATTAGAATGTACTAAAAAATAAGACCCCACACAATGAAAAACACCCCAGGCACCTGAAACCATAATTTTCCCATTTTTGTGATCGTTGTTTGAATTTTCGAGGATTTCTCTCATAACTATTACTTAAACTTCCTTTTGCGGACCTATGCGATAGTTGAAATAGGGATTCATTACTGGTTATCAACACAGTTATTGAGGTGATGATGTGTACAGTATTATGGCTCAAAGTAATATGGACTGTATTTCCTTTATCATTCAACTTCTACATCATGCTTTTGCAAGGATTCATGGGGAGTGAGCTGGGTAAACTTCTGTAAAGTCTATGATCCGATATGTTTAATGCAGCTGCGTGTTTGCGTTCATTTGATCGTTTTGGAGATTGTTGTATACATTCTGTAACAACTCCACCATTACCCGATTTTTTTTGGTCTTCTTGGTTGGTCAGACGTCTTATTTTTTAAAATGCAAAATTTGAAACTGAAATTTGTCCAAAATTTGATAATTACGACGAGCTGTTAGTTAAGGAAAACACCTGAGTTGAAAGAGTATTCTGAAGGCCCTTATAGTTTTTATAAGTCACCAAGCACAGTGTACCCTTAACTCCATGCCATTGCAATAACCAAAAATTTTGTAAACCAACAAATGAAAAAAATAATATGTATACTACTCTTCTTATGTTATCAGTATATGCATATATACATGGAAGGACTCACGCTATATCAACTTTATTCCATGCATAGATTTCAGAACTCTATTTGACCAACATATACCATTGATATAAATTTCTATATTACAATAACTACAGATTCTAAGCTAAAATATGTGTTGTGAGTGGTCAAATAGATACCTAGCAGCTCTGCTATAAAGCAAAGCGGGGGGGGGGGGAAAATTGTTTTTAATTGTGACGTTGAGTCATAGTTAAGACGTGTTGCTGACTGCTTTAGAAGGCTTAAGCGTTTTTTGTAAAAAGTGTGCAGCATAAACAGAGTTGCTGAAATTATACTAATGAGAAGTAAAAAAATAGGATAAGCTACAGTAAAGTAAAAGTATATTTAAAAGTAGGGGAGTAAATGGTGTAAAGTAAATGGGGAGTGGGAGAGTTTGGTGTGGTATGATTACTTTAACGCGCACATTTCACTCGCCTTATCATATCAAGTTTAAATTTACATTAATAACCTGTTGTATTGATCTGGGCCAAGACAAACAGTAATTTAGTGATTGTAAGGTATGTTTTATTTTATACTTTTTAAAATTAAAAATTCAGTATTTACTAAAATAACTACGTAACAAACAATACAATACTTCTTGGATAATTGTGCTCATCAAAATATTAATTTAGTTCATTGCTAATTACTTTTTTCACTACCTAGGGGTTTTTTTGTGCTGTTTTGGAGTCTGCTCTACTTTCTTAAGGAGGAAGTTGTTTTTGCCGTTGTATATTTTTAATTTTGAGAATAGAAGATCTTCAAGCCAGTTTTTAGTTTTAAAATTTAATTATCTAAACAAGAATAAATTCATAATATTGGGCACATAATAATAAGAAGATAACAAAAAGAAGAAATTTTCATATGCAATATAATTTCATTGCATAGATTTTATAAGAATTTCATTTTGAAATTAACCTAATTTTCATTCAAAGCAAATATCAAAATACTATATTTTTAAAAAATTTTTTTTTATTTTGTGTGTAATTGAAATTACAATATTTTTTTTACCAATTTTAAATAATTAACGAAACATAATTTTTTGAGAAAATAATTATCAAATAGCACTGTATGCAATTAATGTGTTTGCTTCGATATTGTTTGTATTTATTTTTTGATATTTAAAACAGCGTGCATTTTTTGATAATATTTTTCATACCATTCTTGATTTTTTTTTGTAAAATCCAATTTGCATTTAATTACGTAATTATAAACTTTGTAGACATAAGGTAGGGGCTTGAATATATTATATTGCACCTAATTTGATTTTTATAAGGTGAGTTCTTTAAAAAATGAGGGGAAAAAATCCTTTAAAACATTTTAAGATAGCACTTAATTATATTTTCCATGTTTATATGTCTTCTTTTATATTAAAATATTGAAGCAATTTCAGACATGTATGTCAAGGGAAATGAAAACTACTTTATGTTTTTAAGTACTTTTCCTGTATGCGAGTAAATAATACATAACCTATCATTTTTTTCTGAAGCTTTTTGCAATTCTTTCACATTTACACTGTGTTGAGGGAAAAAAAGTATTTTCGTGTTGTTTTAAATGTAATGGGGTTTATAGAGTCCTTAAAAATATATGAAACATTTCTCGCGTAATTGCTGTCCGATTTTTATTCGCACCTTTCTTCTATCCGTGTAGTTGTCTTTTAAGAATAATGTGTCATATTTCACGCTCATAAATCATTCTTCCGTCAACACGAACTATCCATGCATTTTCACAAACTATACAGTCTTTTTAATACAAAAATGATTCACTCTTTTAGTTTGTCTTTCCATCCCATGTGCTTTCCAATTATTCATGGAAAGCATTTCCTTTTCAGCATGGCTTCATTTATCTTATGCTTCATGTTAGATTAAAATAAACTTTACATTTGACTTTCACATAAATGTTTATGTGAAAGTCGATTGGAATTCTTCAATGTAAGTGTTTCTATGATTAATATTGTAGTTTACTGTTTTTATGTGAATTAATTAATGGAAACACAAAACAGATACCTATTTTTAAAATAGCTTGCATCTTGATTTAAGTAAAAATATGAGAGTTCGGAAAGAACTATTCAATCATTTTTCATTCGTCTATTTAAAATGTATGAATACAATAAAAAATAATCTAAATAATCTTACCAATTTCTATTTACAATGTGCATAAAATATAAGTTTTAGTGAATGAATTTAAAACAATAGTCATTTGCAATACAATCTTAGAACGTTTTTGATTTATTAATATCATATCTATAAATAATTTTAACTTTTCTTTCATAAAATGTTTTGAAGATTTTTACAATATTTTTGCTTTTCTAGAAGTATAAATATAAAGATTTAAAACTTTTCTATTTGAAATTAAAATTAAAGTATAAAATTAAAGATTGCATAGTTAAACATAGGCCAATTTAAAAGAAGCTCCTTAAAATATATATGCAAAGTTTATGATTTGAAGTTGCATATCATTGAAAGATACCTTTCGTAGTTAAAGCATGTTTTTTTAGATAAAACACATGCGTTTCTATTAAAGTCATTTCCATACATAAAAAAATTACAAGCAGTAGAACCTTTTCAGAGATAATAGCTTTAAAACTTATAATGACTCCATAAAACCCCAAAAAGAGTTTAGATTACTTGTTCCATTTAGATAAATATCATGGTTTCAGAAAGAAAAAAAACGTGGCTCAGAATTTTAGATGCATCCATTTAAAAAAGTGTTTTAATGTTTGGAAGACTCTAACCCTCATTTAGAACAAATGTTTTTAGTATTATGTCTTTTTCTTCACGTGCAATAGTTATTTTGCTTACACATCATAAAAGTTAGTTTAAATTAAGTGATTAAAAATGCAAACATTATGTAATGTTGACATGTATATGCATAATGACGGTTTAGATATATTGCATTATATAAGCCCAGCTCTGTTTTTAAAGCACATTTTAGTGGTTTTAAATCTTTTGTAACGTAGTTTATTAAACAGTCAGTTTCTTTCACATTTTAATGAATTTCAAGTATTTTGTACTTTTAATTCATGATCAATTTAACAAAAAATTGGAAAGTCTTCTCAAGCTCTTGCCTAATTTTTTTTAAAAAAAAACATTCATTTTAAGATACAACATTGAAAAATTAAAGCTGTAATAAAACATTTTTCCTCGATAGAAAATAATAATTTAAATGTTTGTTATTTTTGGTACAAAGACAAGATGAAATATAAATAAAACGCTTTAATAACTGTTGTTGGTAGTTTTGTGTTTCTTCTTAGAAACTAAGAAAATTGTTTAAAATTTAATTTAGCATTTTTTATTCTTCTTGTATCAATTTACATAAGACCTAGCACAGAGTGAATACCTACTGAACCACGAATAATTTTTAATTTGTCACGAATGAAAATGATAAATGTATCAAAATTCGTAACAGAGTGACTTCCTAAACTGGTAATTGCGGTCTTAACTGTGTATTGCCTGTTAATATAGTTGTAAAGTTGTTAAGGTAACTGGGACGTCTGCGAGATGGAAAAATTAACTCCTTTTGCTTCAACTTTAAATGGTACTCACTTACTTAAATTTAAAGCAACGAGACAATAAAATTTTTACGTTGAATTATCTGTCTATTTATGTACCTGTTATTGTAAAAAAATTATATTAAATTACAAATAGATCTATAAGAGCAATAATTCATCAACGACTACTTTTTTATTTTCAAGCCCGTTCTTACCTTTAGGTACACTTTGCATAAAATCTAATGCATATATATCTATACAATTTCACGGAGTTTTTATAAACATAACTATCAATAAAATGAACTAAATGAAATTTTAAATTATAAATTTATAATTTTTTTTTGATTTAGTGATTTACATTTCCTTTAAATTTTAAGCAGATATTGTGCTATATCTGAAATTTATGAATGTTTTTTTGAAAAAGAATTCCTTCACTTTTTTAAAAACTTGATAATCTTGTATTATGCAAAATAGGTAAAGTAGATTTTAAGGAAAGTGTACCAGAATCAATAAAAAATGCTTTTTGAGAAAATTGCAAATAAAGATATTTTCACATATATGATTTGTAAAATAATATATTTTAATACAATATAAAGTCTTACCATTGTTAATTGGAATATTTTGCATCATTTCTCAGTTTTTAAATTGAAAATTCTAAATTCTTTAGAAGTTTTCTTAATTACCCTTTCCTACTTCATCAATACGTGTTATCAATGATTTACATCTTCTTCTATTTAAAATACGAAAGTTTTATGCCTATAAGTTTTAGTACTTTTACTTCACTTTGAACATCATCATTGCAGGATATAACAAAATTTCTTACACATATTTTTATTTTTATAAAAATACAAAAAAAAAATGTCTCTGGTGAATTTACCAAGTTAATTCGATGTCTAATTTAAATGGAAATCTGTTTTTAAAAATTATAACAAAATGATCTCTTTTTTTGTATTCATACATATAAATATTTATTTATTTTAATGTAAAACCAAAAGTAATAATTATGTAAAGCTACTCATGAGCATTCAGATGTTAACAATAAGCAGTTAGGAAAAACGAAATGTTTATTTTAAATAACGAAATGTATCTGTGTATTTAATTTAGAATAACCCACAAAATCTACATTGTACTATATCCACTTGATTTATTATTTAAAAATTACACTGGACATTTATAAATACAAAAATAGGCATTATTAACATTTCAAAAAACAATTTTTTTTTTCAAAATTTTGTAAAAAAATCATTTAATTTTCCATAATTTTTGCACAAAAAATGTACAATTTTCAATAAACTTGAACATATAATATACAAAAATTATATTCTTCGAATAGAAAAATTAGTCTTTTTGAATACATGTTGAATACACTACGGATTTTGAAGAAAGTGTACCTGAATCACAGTTACATTCAATTTTTAATTTTCTAGCGGTCTTTGATCGAATTCTCATAAATAATACATCTATAGAAGCAGTAATGTGCCCTCTACTTTTTAAAAGTAAAATTTAAAAAATGCAAAATCTAAAGCACTTTCACTTCCCAGTTACCTGAAAAAAACCTGGTTCATAATCTTCAAACTGCAGCACATTCTTTAACCTATATCCTTTACTGGACAAAATTAAAAAATTTCCTGAACTTATTTTTGATGACCAAGGAATAATATTCAACAAAATTAGCGATAAATGCATATACGTTGTGGATGTTACCAATGCATTATTTGTCTATAGAGGGCATTTTCAAAAAATCACCTTACTTTGCTTGTCTGATATTTAGAATGAAAATTAAAATCTGAGCATAAGAAAACTTTGCCAAATAATTTGAACCACTATAAAATGTACGAGGAAGCATTATTGAGAGTAAATTAAAATCTGGAAAGTTGAATACATAACACTCATGAAACAAAAAAAATATATCATAAAATAGTGCACTTAAAGGAAACATTTCTTCTCAGACCAAAAACTCGGTTATCAGCAGAAAAGTTTCTATTTATTTTCAAAGGCAAGCATTGACTGTGTATTGTGTGCATTTTTTTCAAAAAAAAATAGCAATGTTCAATTAATGCTTGGCACTTTTGAAGAAGAATTAAAATGAAAATTTTTAAAACATTTCAACATCATTTGGATTTAAAACTTTAATTTAAAGCCTTTTATAGAACAACAATTAATTTTCTACCATATCAGCTACAATTCTCACTTTATACTAAAATTTGCTTGGATTCCTCAAGGAAGCAATAAGTGAAAGTTTTTTTTAAAAATAAATTATTAACGGCAATTGATTTTCTGATCTTTAATTGTGTAAATCAGTAGTGTTTATTAATATAAAATATTGTATTGTAGTAGTGTTAAAAACATATCTACTTTTTCCCTTTAAAATATATAGTTATATCCCCATTTAAATGTTATTTATTGATGTTTATCCAAAAGATTTCCTGATTCCATACCTAGTAAGATACATTATACCTTTTCTCTCACTTTGTACAAATATATTTTAAACATTTAGATAGATCTTAAGAGTTATTAAATGCTTGTAAAAATATTTCGATAGAACATAGAATTAAAATAGAATTTAGAATTTCAAAATATTGAATATTGTTGTATTTATTTATCAAAAATTAATAATATGAAAATTTTATTTCATTATTTATATTGAAAAATGTAGAATAATGAAAATGATAAATTTCTGAATTTATTCAGAAAGTTAGTATTATCACAGTTTTAGCATTTCTAAACTTTAAAATTTTTATATGAACGTAGAGAATACTTTACTTTCTCAATTTCTCAATTCTTTATCATATCTCCATAAAAAAAATTTCAAAGTCTTCGTAAAAATAGAACATGCAAATACTATTTTTTTTTGTTTTAGATGTTATTTTATAGTTATTATATTGATTGAGATCAAATTGTATATTTTTCTGTAATTAAAGAAATGAGAATCATTTTTATGATTATCATTTACATTAATTAAACAAGTTCTTTTTAAGAAGAATGTGCATCATAAATATTCTCCTATTGCTCTACTATATTATCAAATCAAAAAATTCCTTACCATCATCTTTGTAAAAAAATTAATGCATCTTCTTACATTTTCTAAATCAATCACATAGTTAGAATTATTCAAAAACCACTTATGTATAAAAATTTGTAAAATAAAGAAATAACATACAAATGTTGTCTTGTTAAGTAGTAATAATAATATTTGATACGGCCCCCTTTTTATTATGGATAACAAATAATGTATTTAGAATCTTAAAAAATATTTTTTTTATAAAGTTTTTATTTGAAAGAGACATTTTTTTTAAATAACACATTTTTTCTCGGGGGATTATTATGTCCATGTTTTTTTGGATCAATACTTATTTCGGGATTTATTGCAGAGCAATCATTTTTTTTTCTTTTTATGTTGCTACATTTCTTAATCAATTACATTTTCTCTTAACGAAATTCATCCAATCGCTTTAATTCTTTAAGAAACAAATCCATAAAAGGTATATTAACTAACGTTCGCAATAATTTCTGAATGCTTTAATATATGACAGTAACAACACATGGATTTCATGTAACATACCTTTCATTATGCATGCACTACTGGAAAAAAATGCAAATAAGATGTTCACAGCATACATACATATATATATATATATATATATATACATATATGTAATACGACGATATTCGTTGGAATAGATTCTTTAAACTGATATTGAAGAAACATTCTTGAGGTTAATTAAATCTGTTTATTATACATCGTGAAAACATTTAAGCAAGACAAGGACGACACACAGATGTACGTAATCACAAATAGACACACACACACAATACACAAACACTAGCAGCAGCAGACTACATGATGACAAGAGACAAGAAGCGATAAGGGCCGCGTAACCATGTGCTCGGAGTTCTTTACTGGCGGTGAAGGTCGTACGACGCGCGCGAGCAATTACATTACGATTAAGATTATGCGCGCGAGCAATTACATTACGATTAAGATTAGGCGCGCGAGCAATTAGATTAAGATGCGAAAGAACTAGGAAATGATTTAACGGGATACAGTTAAAGAGAGTTAGCAGAAGTGATTACATATATATATATGTACAATTAAAAATTGTTTATTAAAAATTATATATAAAATACAGTCGACTTTCGATAATTCTAAACTTCGATAATACGAACCTCTCGATAATTCGAAGTGTATGCTCGGTCCCTTGAAAAACTCTTGCTATTTCGAACTAAAACAATACGCTTTGGTACACCCAATATTTCGAAGCATAATCTATGGCTGGCCAGACTACAACACGTGACGATTCGAAGTTATCTTATAAAACTGTCGACAATTCGAACACTCACTATTATGTGCAGTCCTGTAATAAACAGGTTAGAGATTACAAGTTTTGGGTTGTGTTTTCTTCGTGTCTCCTCTATAATGTAGCCCTTTGGATGACCATTTGTCTGCTATCCCTTCTTTGTGTTTTTAGGTTCCTCATGCGAAAAGACACTTTTATCGCTTTACTTCTTCAAGTGGACAATAGACCAACCACACCTGTTGTTAGTCGTCCATATCTTTTGTTTAACCCGTAACCTCGCTACTCATGTGTTCAGAAAGGATGTCCCGCTATTGTGAAGAAGAAATGTATAGGATTGTGTATGAATGTATTCTTTTAATACAGGACTTAACTTCTGTAAAATATTTGTATAAATACTTAAATATTTTTAAAAATACATTAAAAATTTTAAACATATGTACAATTTTTGTTTTATTATATAGTTTCAAATTTAAATGTGTTGGAAAAATATTTCTCTTCCTGTATTTTCGGAATTTTTTCCTACCCACTTGATAATTCGAACTCTTAATAATTCGAAGTTTTTCTTTGGTTCGTCCAACTTCAAATTAATGAGAGAGTCGACTGTATATATATATATATATATATATATGCCGGGATATATATATATATATTCCCGATGCCGGGAATCAGCAAAAAAAAAACAAATCATAAACCGCGTAGTCAATATCAATATAAGTTTCAAAAGTTTTTGATAAAGCTACGTAAAATATTTTATCATTTTCTCAAATAATTCCCGCAATAACTCCTATGTAAGGGGTTGTCATAATTAAAAATATTTTGTTGAGTTAAATGATATTTTATATTGGATACTTAAAGATAACTTAAGTTTTTTTTTTTTTTTTTTCGAACAAGTAAAAACCTGTAACATTTCGTATAGGTAATATTTTTAAGCTAACGTATACCATTATTTGTCGATTCCCATCTTTAAGGAAAACGCCCAAACCAATGTCATTGGCCATAACAAGGAAATGCTAACAATCCATTTTATGTGGAGGTTTTCATCAAGATAAAAGCTTTGAGGGCTTAATAGGTGCACAATAGATTGTTTATTCTATACAATCTTAACCTCTTAAATCTTCGTGAGAAAAATACCATAATTAACTCACCTCACACCGATAAATATTTTATTAGGTATCACGATAAAACCTGCTAATATTAATGTTCTTATTCCAAATAAATTCATAAGCATAGCACTTTTATGTGCACGAAAGGCTTAAATTAAACTTGGGAAGGAAAAATAAAGGTCAAGTAAAAGAATTCTAGCCATCGTAAATATATCAGCAAGGTTCTATAAACAGAAATGATAGGGAGTAGCCTCATAAGATAGCAAATATATCATTTATTTTCTACAGGACATGTTGCATAATATTCAAGTAAAAAGAAGTTCTTTTCGAGCCATAGAGCATGAAATCAATTACTCTCGATATGATTAAAAAATAAACCAATAATTTGCCAAAACTGTACATTATTTTTAGCTGACTATAAAACTATGTACTGCATCAGAATTTTTGGTATTTTCTACTTTGATGTTATGAGAGTAATTGGAAATGAAATATTACGGTGGTTCGGCACATGAAGTTTTGAAAAATTATTGATTTTCACATTTTTATATTTTCTAAGAGTTCAAACATTTTTGTTTAAAGTGATATATGATATGAGGAAATACGATAATTAGAAGCATTTTTTTTATTTTTTAAATGAAGTTACTCCTTGTCGCACATCAAATGAGCTCTGCTAGAAGCAACTGTATTTTTCCTGGCGTTATTTTCTGATGAGTGCGAGTCCATATGATGTCCAACTGGGAAAAATAAAGTGTAATAGGCTTATCGAAAAATGTATCGCTACACGTTTTTGGATCTTAAAAAAGAAATACAGAAAAACAGTCAGGTGATGAAAAAAGCATTAGAGGTCACAACCGACTCTCCAATATTTTAATATCAAAAATTCAAAGATGTTACGGTATATAGCTATTAGAAATATTACCAATGATATACACAGCATGAAAACTGATGTTTGGGCTGATTATTTTTATTTTCTGTCTTGAAACGAGAACTCTCAGCATGGACTGTGTCCTGTGATTATAAATGCCTCGTGTAAATTTCAAAAGACAGACGCTGAATGTAACGAAAGACACTATGATCATAAACACATACACCATAATGAATTGAATGAAGTAAATTTTTAGAGATCTAGGTGATCCTCTGTTATTAATAAAGTATTTACATGGAAATATTCAGAACCCTCCCTCCCCCACCCTAAATGAGACAGTTAATGACACCATATGGACAGTGATTCCAAGATCTACATTTGTGGATTTAAAAACTCTAAAATTAGGGGTAAATAGGACTATTGCACCATTCAGTATATGTCATTTAGCATAATTATTGATCTTAAACATTGTAATATTGAACAAAGTTATGAATGTATGCCATGATTTCAAAAAACTAGAAGCACGTAGGATTCGTGCAGCCAAACGAAAGCATCTTGGGATTTTCCCAAAAGGCAAAGCTATTAAAAACATAGGAAAAAAAGAAAATTAGAAGAATTTTTTGTATGAGCAGAGAGTAAAAAAATAGCTTTATATGCTTCTGGGAAGTACTAAGCAAAATAAATGCTAAAAAAATAATATTTTTTTACTTAAGAGCCAGTTTTCGCAAAATGTAATATTTTTTACTTAAGGTACCTTTTTCTCAAAAACTGCTTATCATATAATCCCCAAATTTTTTGGTGAACAGACCTTTAACATGTTTACACATTTTATTGGAGGGGATTATAGATTTGTCTAGCAAACTTCTTCAGATATGACATTTTAAAACTAAATTTTAGGGCAAAAAAATTAGACAATTTACAAACAAAATTCATAATTAATTTAATTAATAATAAAAATACAAAACCATTCGTTAGAGTGTTATTGATAGCATACATAACCTACTGTAACAATTTTATTAATGGAAAGAAAGTTGTTCCAGAGAAAAAAAATGCATAAACTTACGTAATTTAACATGGGCTCCTATGAACGTGCCGGACCTCTTTAAACTTTTGTCCAGTGTTTGAAAAATCGACAAGAAAATTATTTTTTTTAAAAATACAGTAGCATTATATAGTAACTTCGGCGTATTAGCAGAACTCACTACATCTATACATGTCAAGATTGAAGTATGGAGCGTCAGTTGACTTCATGAGGCCCTAAAAGTCACGGGTGGTTCTCCCCTTTCCGCCAGAGGCATAACACAAGCGAACTGTTTTGGAGAATAGCTTTGTAGTTGTTACTCTTTTTTACTTTCTCGACTTACAGATGCTGGCTTGTCAAAGCACTCTTTAAGGAGGATGCTACAAGAAATAGTCTATTTGTGTTGGCTTTCCGTATCGTGTGGACATATCAATTTAAATAGACTGTACTGTCTCCAGATGTTGGACACAAGCCCTAGTATCGGGAGAGATCAAAGCAGCTGGCAATTGTTGAACGCACCAGTGGAGTGCGAAAAAAGTCGGAGGAGCGTGTGTAAATTTGCGGTTTGCCAATGAGAGGTGGCGAGGGAAGAGAACAGGATCCACCCCTGGAGTTGAAAAGGGTTGGTTCGGAATCGAAGGGGGACTCTCTTTCTTCGCTTTTCCTGGTTTAGATCGACAAAACAATTTTTCTGCTATTCTGGTGATTATGGGGGCAAACGGCCTCAGGATTGAAATACTCTCTTTTCACGCTTCTTGTTCTCACTGGACTGAAAAATTTAATGTTAGCCGAGGGCAAGGGCCCTCAAGCCCGAAATACTGTTTTACTCAACTTCTGAAACTCAATGACCGACGAATGAAAGCAGATGACATAGAGGAGAGGACTATGGCATTGATTATTGATGAAGTTGGAAGTTAGTGGCGCAACGGCTTGGCAGACCTGGACTGACTTTTGAATGTGATTTTTTTTGCACAGCAAACTGTTGTATGTTTAAAATTATAACCTTACATTACATCGGGAAAGAATATCTAATCCAGAAATAAAGTATCCTTAACCATTAGCTGTCTGACTGTTAACGCTACCCGGCCGAGATGTCACAATATATATAATCCACAATAATATATATATATAAATAGTTATAAACCTATTTTGAACAGTCAGGGCAATAAAAGATATTAGCCACAGTATTACAATAGCAAACTCTTGGCTTTAAGGACCAAGATTGCAGGTTTAAATAACGTTTTGTGACTAGTCAACCTTCACCTGAAATTTGCCTATACACTGTGCTATAAGGAAATGAAGAAATATCATATAAATGTAGTTATTACCTACTTATATATATATATATGTGTGTTGTGTGATCTAGTGTTTGTGCATGTGTTTAGTGAGTGTGAGTATGTATAAAATTTCTATACATGTTTTAAGGAGTTTCATTATCAAGATATGATTTTTGGTTGATATCGATACACAATTCATCAGGCAACATCTTGTTGATTAGAAGTCCACATTTATTTAGTTACATAAATACTAATCAGAACACAAGTGTAAAAACCAACAACATCATGAAAAACGTAACACGCGTAGCATACATCCCAAAATCATCCTAAGTTTAATCCCGAGATGTCAGTTTTTTATAGTCTTGTTCATCTGGAAACTGTTAGAGACAACTGATTTTTGGTAGAGGCTTTTTGATAAATTTGGATGCGTGGATGATGGGCTATTGCAGCATTCTATTTTTAAAATGCACTAACGTCTCAATTTCGTTGAAATATTCTTTAGCTACTTATAGTTCGGCGAGTAAATTTAAAGTTAACAATCATGGAATGTCTCTGAGGGTCCATAACAATAGTTAATTAAAATCCCCTGAAAGAAAAGTTAAGTGAATTATTACACACACGCACAAACATACCCGCATATGTATACAGGGTTGTCCCAAATTCAGGGTACAAATTTTAAGCGTACATACTGGGTAATGTATCAACTATTTATTGTATAGGAATGGTTGGGCAGAAGTAATGTGGTAAGGCGCAAAAAGGTTAGATAAAATAAATGAAAAAATTGAGTTATTGTTTGGTTTCTTTGCTCGGCAGGGGGCAGTAGATATTTAGCCCTTGTTCAATGGGATGCACCTCAGTAGGCAAAAATATTGTTCACAAATGTGCTGAAGTACGATGTGAGGCTTTAAGTTTGCCGAAAATGCAGACATGCATTACATGTACCGCCGCGTAAATGGTAACGACAGAACTGCGCTAAGAATGTATCAACAACAACAGTTATTTAACAACATTGTTGTTAAATAACTGAATTCCTTAGGACAATGGCCCACTACCGGGTCACTCAGAAAAGGCCGGAGGGTCAGATGAGGTCCAGTGGCCGCAGAATGAGAATTCTAGACTATTTTAGAATGCCAGGAATTTCACGTCGCAATGCTGCCAGACATATCAGAAGACTTATGTTCGTAATTTCGAACACCTGTTGTAGTACAACCGTTTAATAAAATGTTATGTTCCCCGTAAATGTGTTTTTGTTTCTGTTATTTTTCTCTTTTTTGTTGAACCATAGCTTGCCATTTCGAAACTTGTCACCCTGCATTCCTACTGGATTCTGAGACATCTTTGTTTATCTTACACACCATGCAAGTATAACTGCCTTGTGGCGAATCACCTTGTATATCGATACCAAAAACACTGATTGTGACTTTAGTTGACTAGGGAATGTGTTAGGTCTCTCTTATTTCTAATTTTAACAATGTATACTTTAATTTGACATGGACACTTTCGATATCAAAATTTTTAGATTGTTTTCAGGTACAAATCTTTGCTGATTGCGTATAGAAGTGATAAAAACTAAAGCAATAAATTTTTATTTATATATATATATATATAAATTATATAAATAATTAAATATATATATATATATTTAAAATTTTCTACTACAAACAGATGAATCATCAATAATCACAAAACTGAGGCATAAAAAGTGGAATTTCATATTATAGATTAGACATAAGTTTTTTTTTTTTTAAATATGTATATTAGAAAAAATATACATGTATATACGAATGCTGCAGTATTATAAAGATTTAGGACAGCTCTATATATAAAATAATTTATATAAAAGTGTGTGTAGTGTTGAGCATGTTTTCGGGCCAGCCATTCTTCCCCTTTTCTGTTAATAATATGATCAAAATCCTATTGAAAATAATAGATAGGATATCTAAAGCCATTGCAAGAAAACTGTTGCTCATTTAAAAACAGCCTTCAAAAATGCATAGCATACGTTCAATCTGAGTACAGTAAACAAGATATTGACATATTCTGGATCCAAATACCAATTCAAAGCAAGTATTTGGCTGAATAGTAGTACTTAACAAAAGTAAGGAATTAGTAGAAATATCAAATAATTAAATATTATGTGTGAATACTGCCGTTACTTGAGTAGAAATAAGATTATTCACGTCAGACTGACCACATGAATGAACATCTGATCATGCACTTCAGATTCCAAGTTCACGTATTCTAATTTGAGTACAGTAGGCCTTGGCCCTAATGGAATGTTCGCACCCTGAGTTAAGTTTTTACAAAATATTTGTTCATCACATTAAACTATAATAGTATTTACTTTTTTATGAAGGCAAAATTCCCTGAAATGTTATCAAAATAAACTATAATAAATTTATTTTGCAATTTTTCAATTTGATTTTTATCATATCATTAATAGAGATATTATTATAAGTACTAAATTTATATTTATTAAGTATTGTCTACTGTTACATTGAAATTCTGTGAATCCCTCTAGAGGCTTATTATATATAATAGCAATTTTATAAATGACTTGCTTAATATCATTATATGTATAACTGATTTTTGATAATTTTATTATTATTCAAAATCATTAGTCTAAAGTTAGTCTAATTAGTCAGAACCTTTTTCATTATATTTGTGAGATTGTTGTTTTTATAATATTGAGGTCACAAGTGGTAACATGCTAATACTGTTCATATATAAAATATTTAAACTCATTATTATTACAATTTTAAATGTCCTGCTTTACAGGCACATTGTGGCCGCGGTAGTCAAGTGGTCTAGGCATCGTATCGTGGCTAGCGTGTCATGAGTTCGATCCCAGTACCACTGAAGACCCACCATGTAGGGGAGCGATGCACGTTAAATCTGTCGAAAGCTCCAATGTCCTCCCGTTGGTGTGTTATGGTAGTTAGGAGAGAGGGTGCAAGCTCAGATGTCGTCCGCGTCACTTGACCATGGTCAAAATTAAGCGGACTGTCCCCAAAAGCCCTCGTGTAGCTGAACAGTGGAACGTTAATATTCACTCACTCACTCACTCACTTTATAGGCACATTATAGTTAACAATTGTGATCTCACTATTTTTAATGTATTTAAAAGCTTTTTTAATAGTGATATAATGAACTGGAAAGGTTGTCATGTGTTTTTTTAAATATGCTAGAATAATTAATATTAATATAGGGTTTGTTCATGTATAATGATGCAAAATATTCTGTTTGATATTTTGTATTGACATTGACTTTTATGTTATGCTTATGTTTCAAAAATTTATGATAATCTATTATGATACTTAAAACATTCATCTGAATTTAGTACTTCTATTCTAATACATAATTCTGTTTTACTCGGAAAATACATAAATGATTCAATCCGTTTTGTGTTAAAATTTTGTTCGAAAGCTTTTACATGTATCTAAAAAATTATTCTTATGCCAGCAAAGGCGAATTACAAAGTGAATTATATATATATATATATTTTAAAAATATGCATAAATAGTTATAAACCTAAGATAACTATAGTCATGATAGAGGAAAGTCTTAGCCACAGCAGTACTAAAGCAAACTCCTGGCCTTAGGAACCTGGATTGCAGATTTAAACAAAGTGTTTCAGCCAGCCAATCTTATATATATATATATAAGGTTAATGGCCTACATACACACACACGGTTTATAAATATATATATATATATATATATAAATACTGTGGCGTGTCCAAAAGTTAAGCATAATTGATAATTATCTGAATAAAGAAGGAACTGTAAATTAGAATGGCGGGAAACGTGATATGTGAGTGTAAAATAGTTATAAATTAAGGAAGCAAATCAAACGAATGATAACAATTAATTTTATTATCCAAAGTAGCAGTTTGAAAGAAAATTGAGCATAGGAAGGATTCAAACTTTAAAGAAAAAATGAAAGAACACATTAAATAAAATACTTATGCTGCAGTTTAATAAGGCGTGTGGTCACCTCTCTGACAGCAAGGCACGCTGCACAGCTATTTACTTGCTGTGAGATGATGAATGAGTTGTGGTCTCAAACGGTTCCAAGCTTCTTTGAGAGCTCTCTTTAGTTCTGTAACACCGTTTGGTGGTTGCGAAAGGGCTGCAATTTGTCTGCCGAGCATTTGATATATATTCCAGATAGGATTAAAATCAAGGGAGTTTTCAGGCCACGGCATGCACTGGATGTTTTCAGTTTCAAGGAAGTCATCAATTAGCACAGCTCTGTAACATGGTGCATTATCATCCATGAATATGAAGTCAGGACCGACAGCACCTCGAAACCAGCGAACATAAGGCTCAAGACCTTCGTATCTGTATCTTTGAGCAGTCACATACTCCTTGTCAATGAGATGGAGATCTGTGTGGCCATCCATCACGATGCCTGTCTGTATCATTACTCCCCTTGATGGAAAATAATGTCTTTCCATTAGGTTTCTTGGTTCAAAACGTGTTCCACTTTCTCTCTATTTTGTTACCCGCCGAGAATCACTACTCAGACTAAACCGGGACTGATCACTGAACATCACATTGGCCCACTCTCCCACACTCCAATGTTGATCTTTCAAACTCTTGTTCAAACGAGCGAGTTTATGCGTAGAAGTGAGAAGAATGCAAACTGCTGGTCTTCTGGAATACAGGCCAGCATGATTGAGTCTCATGTAATCAGTTTGTCTCGAAATTCGTATTCCTGTGGCGACTGTGAGTGCCGAACCCAGTGCTCTGCCAGACTGCCCCTCTGACGTCACGCTCTTATTACCAGATATCGGTCTTGGCGAGGGGTTCTGACTATTGGTCGACCTGCTTGTCGAGTCACATCTCCCATTCTTTGAAACCTCTGCCACAGTTTTGAGATCACAGACTGGTCCACATTCAGAATTCGAGACACTTCGGTTTGTGATCGTGCAGATTCCAGCATTCCAACAATTCTTCCTTTCGTAAACATGTCCATTTGACGTCTTTGTGCCATGATTCACCTTGTTTGATATGGATAACGACGTTCCTTCACACAGCAGTTGCACGAAACTTGTCTGTACTGTCTATGCTGCGTGAATCGGTTTCTCCTCGTTCCGACATGCCCCGGTGTTTCGCGCAGGACGTAGTCGACTGAAAAGTTTTGCATAACCCCAATGTTTTTTCTTCACCCAATTAATATCCGGAAAAATTTGGAATAATTTTATGAATAGTTTTTTGCATTTTACGATTTATGCTTAACTTTTGGATATCAGTGTATATAATATTCACTTTGTATGACGCTTTATATATAATTTAAATAAAGATAAATAAGTGCATTTTATTGGATGAAACACAGATTCATGTTTGAACGGGCAGTATAAATACTTTCCTAGAAATGCTTAAGACATAATGTTATTATTTAGTAACATAATGATTCTATTAAGATTCCAATAATGGGCATTCATTCTCTAAGACGTGTAAACTATGTTCAACTAAAGTAACTCTGAAAGAGTATCTGGCCGGCTTGACGGTTGTACAGAATTTTAAAATCTTAGCTACCTTGAAATGTAACACCATTTTTGTGTGATGTGCAAGTCAAACGATTTAATTAGCTTAGAAAAAAAATGATCATTGACCCATAGCTGCATTATTTCAAAAACTTCAGAATCTCTGACTTGTGGTGAAAACACATCTTGATTGAATTAATGACACACTTGAAAATGGCAGGCATGGACACTTATGGCACTGATGCGATGTTATAAGTGATGGTCTGTGAGATACTAACAGCTCGGAGTGGCAAATGAAACAGGAGACTTCCAACGTATGTTGAAGTCAATGGTACAGTAAATTCTTGTACATAAATGCTTTGTAGCTGAGAGATGGTTCACCCCCCCCCCCCCAATAAAAGATTATATCAGTAAAACCAACATACGTTTGTGATGTAGTGCTAGAGCAAGACGATTATTGATTGGTAAACAATTGCCAGTTTTGATAAACCTAGTTTTTCTGCTCAAATAAGCTGATAAAAAAGTCAGATATGGATGCACAGAAAATCAGGTTTAAATAGACATTTCTTAGTCATTGATAAAGATTTATTTTTGATGGTGAAATGTTCATTTATGTATAACTTGTACATACTTAAAATATCATTATTTCAAATTAAATGACAGTTGATTGCCTAAATCTCAACAATAAGAATATTTATTTTCTAAATTTATGTAATGTTTCTTATTTAGCTGTTTTTACACTTAAATTAGGTCAAGTATTTAATTTTAGAAATTTCTATTCTTTCTTTGATGGAAAGTATGTTACTGAAATTTGGAAAGGTTCTAAGAACTTAAAAAGGAAGATTTTTATTTTAGTTAATTGTTAAAGCAGTCGTAATAAATACATTAAATTAGAATTGGAGGTAAATATAATACTATATTTGATAAAGTTCAAAAAAAAAACTGATTTAAGAATTTGTTTTACTCAAATTTCTTTTCTATAATATTTTGAGTGAAACAAAACAAACATACTGGATAATTCTTTTTTCGCTTTACCTACCAACGAACATATACCGCTATGAAAACGGATGAGACGAAAGCAAATCTTGACACATGGTTCTGCTCAATTTGTTCCCTCTACCTACGATCTTGAAAGACCATATATAAAATCTGTATGACACTCTTCTAGTTGAGTGTTTTACCAATAGAAATCTGATATACTCCGAAAGTTCACAATCCTGAAGCTCTATATCGATCGGGACAAAATCAATGGAAATATTTGAGGAACTCTTATATTATAAAGTTGTTGCTGACTTTAAAAGTAATTTTCTTAACTGTGCACTGTTTTGAATTTTTTTCCTTATATACCACAAGAATGATGAGTTATGTTTTAAGTCAGGAAATAAATTTCACTACATAATGCTTATTTCTTACATGATATATATTTTAAAAGTATATAATAAAGATCTAGTTAATTGTTTCTGTGTAAAAAAAAGATCTACGAATTCAAAATAATTAACTCATAATATTTTATTCTACAGAAAGAAAAAAAATCCTGATTTCTAAAACTATGTATAATATTATTAATCTTTTAAATAAAATACGTGTTAATTTTTTAATTATTCGTAATATATATCTCTGCGTGTTTAAAGTTTCAAATATTTGAAAATTTCATTCTTATAAATATTTTAAAGAAATATTAATGTTACTGTAAAATCCGGCTTAGAACGCGCACTTTTATCACAACAAGTTAAAATGGAAATTTAAGAGTGCGCGTATAAAATTAACAGCTTGAAAAAAAAGACTGGGCATACATAGAAAAAAAAATTAGACTTTTCTATTATCTAAATAATGTTTATTTAAAAGGAATGACATTCTTTATGAACTTAAGAGGGGGTTTGTGTAGTTCTAGAAGAATACAATTTTTTCGAAAGCGTGGACAAATACCTGGAATAAATGACTTGATAGCAAAAAACATAGGGCACGTAAATTACAAGGTTTTTCGTAAAAATGGGAGTGCGCGTTATACGGTGAATATAACTAAAAAAATAAAAAATTGCTGCTTAAAAGGCTAGGTGCACTTCATACGGTATTGCGCATTATACGTTGGATTTTACGGTACATATATCTGTTAAAGGTAGTGCATAGATTTCTCTGATTTTGATATGTGGTTTAACACACAAGCCAATCATTACGAGTTCAAGATGAACTATATAGACTTAGGAGTTAATTGGCTTAACAATGCGCTTGTATGATAATGAAATGTTTCTAAAACACTTTTTAAGCAAAATTCTTACGTTAATATCAATATAATATATATAAAAAAAAAAAAAAAAAAAAAAAAAAAAAAAAAAAAAAAAAAAAAAAAAAAAAAAAAAAAAAAAAAAAAAAAAAAAAAAAAAAAAAAAAAAAAAAAAAAAAAAAAAAATATATATATATTGATATTAACGTAAGAATTTTGTAATAGGTATATATTGTAATAGGTTTTCATTTCAAAATTAAGAATATTGTGATAAATTATTTTTTCCCCGTATGGGGCTGCAGATTGGTATTACCATTGCAGACACAGTACATTACCCAGATCCTGGTATCACTTTATAGCGTGAAACCATATATGTGGAATACCAATCTACACAATGTAATTTTACGCCCAGTATCTTCCCCTGAGGGATATACCTACTCTCTGACGATGCGAAATGTGACACTAGGAAATTAAACTTTCAAGAGAACTCAAGGCAAATAGATGATATAGGGATGTTTAACATGCCGCATAATTACGCATAAGTATATTAAAGTTTTTATTTTTTTATTTTACAGTAAGTCGTATATTTTTTTCAAAATTACCTAACTTGATTGTTGACATATTTTTCTCTAATAAATCCTACTCCAAATAAACTTACAAATATTATTTGAGTTTTATTAGAACAAAAAAAAAATTGAAACAAATTTTCTTTATATTTAACTGCTGTTGTTTATTTCTTCATACTTAACTGGGTTTTTTTTATTTCTTTATTTTTAGCTGCTATTTTTATTTCTTTATATTTAACTGCTTAAATGAACTGTTATTTCAGTAAAATATTTCTTCCTTTCTTACAAATTTTGAAAAAGAAAAAAAAATCTTAATTAAAACTTTGTTTAGTTATTTGGTAGGTTAATAAATATGCTTCCTCTTAATTCATTTGTTTCCTAATGTAATTCTATCTAAGTCCTGACTGCAATTGCCTAAGCAGCACCATTAAGAAATAAATTATGATGTTAAAATAAATAATTAATTTTAAAACTTAGTGATAAAAGGAATCTTGTGATAATTTTACTCTTGAAATTTCTTGTGAAAAGAAAATGCTGATAAGACTTACAATTAATGTCACTCATCTTCAAAACTTTCTTACAGATATTTAATTAGCATCCAATTAAATTAACTTTCATCCTGAATCAGGCATTGCAGGCTAATGTACGATAACTGTCACAAGTTTAGAAGAATCATAAGTGGACTAGATATCTGATATGAATTATTGATTTCAAAACTGCAGCTTTTAAATTAGCATTATAAAGCTTTTAAAAGAAAACTCTCATAATAGAAAATGAATTCTGAGCTTAATGGGGAAAAAATTCAATTAAAATGTGATAAAATAAGATTTTGTCTGTCATTTTTAAGTTAATTATTGAATGTCATCTCAAAACTGAAAGTAAATTTATTTTTAATGTCAGAATTTTTGCATTATTATCTCGATATAGATTGATTTCAAAGCACTTTTTACATAAAAATACTGAAAAAAAGTATTTTATTTAGTTTGCACATAAATGTATAGAAATATTACTCGATAAATTGCCTTCTTCATTCTAAAGTATGTTGCATCCATAAAATGCTCATTTTTAAGATAAAAATTAGCAAAATATAACAGCAAATGCTTTTATTCAATCTTTAGCTTAAAATTCAATTTCTTAAAGCGTCAGCATCAAGTTACTATCGCTAATTAATTTTATTTGATTTTGCACAGATAATCATATTTTCAAAAGTAGGACAAATAAAAAGAAATATGAAACACTTATTTAATAAATACATGCTACCTTACTTTTTTTATATGAATAAGAATGCATAACAAAATTGTTGTATTTATATAGTGATTTAATTCTGCTTACTTATTAATGTTTTTTAAATCAAGAGTTTTGAATGGAATTGTTATGTTTTGTACTTAAAATATTTTCCGAAATGGAATAGACTTCATGTTGCTTTATATGTGGTACTGCTTGGTTACAATAATTTGATATATACTCTTCATAATTAAATATTAGTTATCAAAATGCTATTTCTTTCAACACCTATTTTAAAATCAATAGAAAAAGAACAATTGCAAAACCATTTCAATCAATTACAGTATTCAAAAAATGAAACATACATGTACAATTATCCTCGTTCCATACGTATTAGTGCCTATATTGATATACATATACCCATCTCTTCATGCTGTTACCTACTGTATTGTTATATAATTTGGAACCAAGCATCATGTATTTTTTGATGCTGCCTCTATATATTTGCTTATTACTTTCACTTTGTACAGTTCGTCTGCGTGGAGTGTCAAAGTGAGTGAGTGAGTGAGTGATTTTGGGGTTTATTGACGCAAGAGCCGATTTCGACTATACTGCGCCAAACATTTGTTTTAATATCTGTGGTCTAGACGGGAAGAGAAAGAAAGAATGAATTGAATGACAAGAAAGAGGGTCGAAAATAGAGAAGGATCACTAGGGTACCCCGGGTTCGTGAAGTCCGTGTTTACAAAAGACAGTAAGCCCCGTGGGAAAAGGAAAATATCACTAGGGCACCTCGGGATTGTGACACCCGTACTCACCTAAAGAAGGCGAGCTCCCTGAGGGATGGAGTGTCAAAAGCTCGCTTCTACTTAGTATATTAAACATTATATGTAAATAAACTGATTATTGTATTCTAAAGAAAAAATATAGTATTAATAATATATACATCCGATATCTCTAGTTATCCTGTTTTTCTAGCTTCTATTACGTATGTTCTGCAAGTAATATTTTTTAAAATCCTTTATGAGAGAGATTACTCTAAAAATGTTACTCAACTGTATCAGTTTTGAGTTTTACTAATATATATATATATATATTACTCATAGAAATATAAAAACATATGCAGTGAAAAATCATGTTTTTCTCGTGCCCATGTATACGTGTGTATTTAAGTGGTTGTGACATATTCTGTCATTGCTTGCAACTGTTTTAAGTATCAAAAATAATACGAGTTAAAAATCATATATAGGATATTATACGCAGACAATTAACATTAAATCAAATTGCAAAGAATGCCAAATAAAGATGTCGGCTTTCTTAAATATATTGCATCTAAGAAACAGACTACGAAGTAGAAATTTCTTTTCATGTTAACTAAACGAATAAAAGAGTGAGGTTTATAGCTTTATTACGAAGCAAAAAAATGGCTATAAATTATTACGGTGAAGTGAGTAAATTAATTATTAACCTGAATAATTAAAATAAATTTACCCGTTTTTTTATTAAAAAAATTTATAATTTCGTCAAATATTTTAATTTTTTATATGGGAAATAAAACAATAATTTAGATGCTGCTTTAGATTTGTTTTTGTTCCGTTCATTATTCCCATTCGTGTATAAAAAAATAATACATATGTTGACCATACGTTGTGAAAACTTTTAAAATTAATGCTACTGCATTTTTCCTTATTATCTATTAATCAATTATTAAAATTTATAAAATTTACAGAAAATAAGGCTTTTTTAACCATAATAATTAATAAAAGGAATTTGATGCAATATTAAAACATTCTACGAATATTCAAAATATTTCTAAGCTATTAAGGAGAAATATTCACGAAAAATTTGGAATATTAGACAATTATTATTTTTAAAAATTCTCTACTCTGATGGATATTTTTATTATTTTTTATATAAATAGCGCGGTTTGAAATTTCATCTTTTTAGCTACTTTTTTTCTAAAGAAAATGATTTCATTTTCGCATTATAATGAAGTCATCAAAATAAAATAAATTTAGTTTTTTTGTGTAAATAGGTATTAAATGTTTCTTCTTAGTTATTTTTAAAACTTTTTATAATTATCATGCGTGGATATTCTTAGTTCTTTAGTTACAATGTTTCATGAAAAAAGTATTTTGTTTTTCGCATAATAATTATGAATTAATAAAATAAAACTCCCTATATATTATAATAAAGGTTTTTTAGCAGTTGTATACGTCAAAGTATGAAAAATACTTTTCACACACTCTAACTCAATATATTTATGACTATTCAAAAATATAGCTACAAAATATTCTACTGGAAATTTTATTCTGAAATAAAGAAAAGCTTCGTCTCAATATTACTTTCATACTATAGTGATATTTGCAGCGAAGTTAGGAAACCTTTAAGTAAAACATACTTCGAACGACTTTGTTATCCTAGACGTGAGGAATATATGATAAAAGCAAATGGTAATAAACTACGATCAAAACACTTATTTTAGAGATATTAATTATTAGTGGAAATGTGCACGAAACAATTAAATTAACTTTAATTTTTTCATTGCTCTGCTAACCACACAAAATGCAAAAACTCTGAAGGAAGCATGCAAACCATTTGAAATTTAAATCATGTTTTGATGGCGATGTAATATGCTAGTAATTAGCATTTTAGCACAGACGCACATTATGGGTGACCGTAGCACCACCCTTGAGCATTATATAAGGGGAGAAAAAAGGTGATTTGAAGAACGGCAATTTTCTTTTCTTTTTTTGTTTAAGCTGTTTATCTATTCTTCGTGGAAGACATCGATCCTCTCTTGACTAAGTTTACGATTTGGACCGAGGAAGAATAGAAGTCTATAGGGAATGCAGATTATCCTTCAGAAAAATCGGTCAACGTGTTCGACGAAACCAAGCAACTGTATTGCGAATCTATCATTGCTGGAAACAGGATGAAGCGACGCACCGACATTGCTCATTGTACCCACCTCGTTGCACCAATGCCCGTGATGATAAGTGCTTTGTGCTCAAGAAAGTGATGGATCGCGCAGCCACATCACGAACCAGAGCACAGCAGATTCAGCCTGTTACGTATAATTCTGTTTATGCTAGTAGCATTCGATGCCGTTTGCAACAGAGTGAAATGTCCGCAAGGCACCAATTGCTTCGTTTAATTTTGTTAGGAAAAAACAGGCCTTTGAGCAGTCAATGGTGAGATGAACGGCTGGCACATGGACAAAAGAATTAATACATAATGTGTTTATTGATGAATCTCGCTTCTGCTTGCAACGTCACGATTGTCAATATGGAGTTTGGAGTCCTTCTAGTGAGAATCTGCGGAACTATTGCATTATGCATCGCCACACTTGTCCTGTACCCTGTATGATGGTTTCGGGTGGTATTGGATTTCACTGCCCCAACCCTCTAGTACGCATTGCAGGTACAATGGACAGCCAGCGCTACATCTCTGAGGTGTTGGAATCCGTGGTCCTTCCATACAATCAGCGCTTAGCATCAGCCATATTCCAACAGAATAATGCGCGACCCCGTGTGGCATGAAATTTTGAGGAGTTCTTCTTTACCCATCAGACTGAATTGCGTTTTATACTCTAGCCACTTCTACGTCAGATGAACTCTGGTAATATGTGGAAGCCGCATGAACTGCTGTACCCCTAAGATACATTCAGAGGCTCTTTTCGAAGCTGAGGCGTGTACCAGTGGTTATAGCCAACAATGGCTATTACACTAACTACTGATTTTCGCATCATCCACACGGCGCATGCAGTTGTAATTTTAATCGTTTTATCTTTCTGCAACATACTATCTGCAAAATAAACTTATCTGCTATATGTCTTGTCCTTTTTTGGTTTTGAATTTTTTGTGGTCTGCAGTGCATTTATGAGAAAAATAAGAATAAAAAAAAACGTGTGTTACACATATATCAATGTTCTTGATTATCATACAAGAATAAAATATTTATGAAAATATGCAAACATATTACAGAAATATTCTGCATTACCTTTTATGGAGCTACGGAATTATGAAAAAGAACACTTAAAATAAATTTGAGTCTTTATATTTAGTCAAAATTTACGTTTTCCTTAATGTTACAATAGATAGATCCGATGATAAATGAGGATAAATTTCGTAATGATGACCAGAGTATAGCAATTGACAAGGGCAACTACTAGCCCCTACATCTCAACTCGTGTTAACCATTAACAGTTTCCGTGTATTGTAAGGGGAATTGATGCACATTAAACCTGTCAAGGTGGCTAAAAGACTTCCCGTTTGGGTGTTAGGGAAGTTAGGATGGAGATATCTCAGCTAAGGTGTCGCCCTCTTTACTCCACAATGCTTCAAAATTACAAGGCCTATCAGCAATACCTCTCGTGTTGTTTTCACATGCAGATGTAAATTTAAATAAACCAGAACTAAACTTTTATGTAGTTATTTTATTTAATTAGTTATTTATTGAGTAGATCTCTAGAGAAGTCAATATATACTTAAAATAACACAATTACGACATACATGATTAGTAATAATTATTCAAAGTGCTTTTAATAATGCATGTTTATTTAGATTTTTTCAATAATGCACAAAACATAACATTACATAATCAAACCAGAATTAATGTTAAATATATATTAATAACATCACTTGAAAAAAAGTAATTGTTTCGTTTTTCGTTCACCGTATTAGTATAAAGCATAGTGTTTAAAGTAAAAAAAAATCAATTATCGCTACAATAATGTAAATAATAAAAAGGTTGAATATATTGTTACGTAGATCGGGGTTCGAGGATTTTATGCAAAATCAGTCGTAAATAACAAGGCAATTCTTTAAGAGCGATGAGTATTTATTGTCGAAGATCAATCCTTGAAATACAGGATTCAGCAGCAAAATTCACAGAATAAATTACAGAAGGATTTCACACCTTCAACAGCACTCAGACACAATAAGCAGTGTCTAAAATACACGTATGTAAATGACTATTCACAAGCACAGCCAAGCTGATCGCTAATCAAAACAATGCTCACTATTCGCTGGTTGAAATCAGACTGACTCTTGCGGCGAGTATCTCTCTATTTATATCCGGGGCCGAAACTTCTGGAAAGATGCGCTCGCGTCACAGATCGTGAAATTAGTGGATTTCTCTAATAATTTCTAGAAAAATCCAGAGGGTCCCGAACTTGCCAATGTCGCCAAGTTGATCGCCAACTTTGTCGCCAAAAATGATGCCAACTTGGCCCTATCGCCAATATTTCGCCAAGTTCCCATTGAATCGCCATTGTAACGTAAGAGACGGCGTTGCTTGTGAATATTACAACTTTAACATGAAATAAATATAGCATAGAGTAATATAAAGACATTTCACATCCAAATACAAATTATTTACATTATTTTATACAAAATTCGTAACAATATAGTGTTTAAAATTTACATTTTAAATTTTGCCTCTGTCACGTAATAATTTAATATCTCGTGCAATTTTAAATGCAATTTCCTTTTTTAGAATCCAAACATCAATGTATTAAATAAATTTTAAATATACTATAAAGAATTTATAGCGTGATATATTCTAATACAAAATATGATGCATCAATATTAACAAAGTACGATGTACAATGTATCGGGTGATAAAGAACTTACTCTAAAAACATCAGTTAATTCAGTGCTCCTCAAACTTTCAATATTCGCGACCCAATATTCAATCCTAATTTTCATCGTGCCCTCCTCCATACAATAACAATACTTAATTCCTTAATAGTATATTTTGACTCTAAAGCTGCCATACGAGTTTAACCTCTTAAGTGGCACCGGCGTATATAAACATCTCTCTCAGCCAAAACAATAATTTTCTAGACGTATATATACGCCTTTTCTGTGCACAGCTACCTATAAAAATATTCCGAAGGCTTTGGAATGCAATAAAAGAACCAAAATAGTAAACATCTATATAATATGAGTAGGAACAATGATATCAACAAATTATTCAAAAGAACCAAAGAAAAACTTAATGAGATTTTGTATTATGAAATTAAAACATTGAATGTATAATTTTTCTCTAACCCTAAAAGTTCTCAGTCGTAAAAGTGAAGCGTCCTTCTAGGAGGGGGAGGGGGCCTTGATAACCATATGTTTTGGGAAACCAGCATATATTAATATTGATAAATGTGACATACATATAAGATAGAGAGCAACATAAATTATATTATTTTTCTGAGGACATTTGTACTTTTTGAAATGTATGATTGAGGAAATAAATATTTAATTTAATTAAGAATTATTTACCAGACTGTACTAATTAAAAATATAGAAAGGAGAAGTACAATATTACTTACCATATTGCTTAAAATTAAAATATACATTACTTAAAAGCAATATATTCAAAGTTTAGTCTTGATAATTTGTACGATTCCTAATTAAGATTTTTCTGTAGCTTTAGCGCAGAGTACAAGATTATTGAATTCAATTGATTGTTATTGTATGGAGGGGCATTGGAAATTATGATTGAAAATTGGGTTTTAAATATTTAAATTTTGAGAAGTACTGCACTACATTTTTCCCATTGATAAAACATTTATTAATTGAATATTTCCGTTTCTAACGTGATTAGTAGTGTATTCAGTAACAATTTCCTTTCCTTTGCGTTTACATTAAAAAATGTATAATTATCTCACAATTTCCCACTCTCCATAGACTTTCCAAAATAAGTACCAGTACTCATATATTTTTACGGATAATACTTAAGTTAATAATCTTAAAAATAAATTTGCTTGTTTGATGGTAAATATCACTTATCCTGATTCTCTTTCCCTCTTCAGCACAAACTTTTCCAGTAATTACTGAAGCAAGTCTTGCATATCAATTATTTCCATTAATTATGTTGATGAATTTCCTGGAACACCAATATCCCAATGACCTTTCTCTGCAGTTTCTAATTCTACACCAAATAATAGCAATGTATTAAGAACATGATATAACTGTTTGTTTACCGAACTTTCTCTCTCACAATGTCATTCATCAAGGCGTATATTTAACATGGCTGGGATTTGTATAGTTGTTTCTAACTATTCCATACCCTGGGATCTCGTTCTAAATGCCTTATTCTATTTAGGGAAAATATTATTAAAGTGATTAACTTCTGCATGACATATTCATGTAAAAGATATTTTGATGGTTATTTATTTCTTTAAAATTAATTTAGTTGTATCTAGAAGAATATAAATAGCTCAGAATTTCAAGAAATTAAAAGAGTAAATTACTCATATACATTCAAAGAAAATTATCAAAAAATACATTTTTTGCCCAATAAATCTGGATGTGTTTAAGTGGTTTCATTACAAATAATTTTAAATGCTAAGTTTTTATAATTCCTTTAATATCTAAGTGTAAATAAATACAAAATATGTAGCGTATTTCACATTACACATTTAGAAAATTTATATTTTTAACACACACAAACTCCAAAGTATATATATCTTTGAAAAAATATTGTTATTTTTGTGTGTCATAATTCAACAGAATGAGACATTTTTCTCTTTCCATTTCCATGATATACGCAAAGCTTTTATAAGTTTAGACAGTTTTAGTAAGATTTTAAAAAGTTTTGATATAATAATGTAATAAGGGTTGCTTTACTCAAAAGTAATATGCATCTTATGCGAGTTTAAATTTTTACAGTGTTTCTGTTTAAATTTCGTTTTAGCTTAAAAATTTTTGCACAGATATGACTATTACATTGCATCTCCTTCTTTGCACAACAGAATCAGCTGCTACTATATGAAGCAATTTGTTTTTTATCAAGAATGATGTATTAAATATTATATCGAATTAAACATCTGAAGTAGATGAGTTGGAGTCAGTGAAACAAAATCCCCGTGGACGTTTCAAATATAAAGCGTTTTTTCCATAAATACACATTTCAATAAATTATTTCTATGATACATAATAGTGTCAGCAGTATGCTTGATACTTGCAATAGATTGATATATTTTTTTCCCGATTGCATAGACTAACGTTTTTGAACAGGTAATTATGGAAAACTTCCCTTGTAGAGAGAGTTACAAGAAAGGAGATAGAACAAAATATAAATATGCTGTGATTATAAGGTAATTACTAAAGAATAATTTGAAAATAAAGTTAAGTTCTCCAAGTTAAGGTGCACAGTGACAAAATGTTGAAATTCTGAAATGACAACTTCTAATATTTTAATTGAAAGTCCCTAAAAATAAAATGAAAGCAAACAATGGGAGATAGGGAAGCAATAGCAAAACAAAGATCTCTGCGTTTCAAAAGATCTGTATCTACTTTCATATATGGTGACATTTTGCATGGGAAAGAAGCTAAATTTTACAACGGCACTTCCAATGCAAAGATGTACACTCAATAGCAAAGAAAAAAAGAGCCACGCATAGAGAAGGATTTGGCTGATTGCGATAAAAAAATGATGGATTTGATCATACATAGGAATATAAGAATTCAGAATAATTGAAAGATATTTTCAAAGTTTGACCACTAGAAAGTTAGGAAATCAATAAGGCATTGGTCCATATCTGGCCTAGATCCAAGCTGTCAACTGCCATGGCACTGATTGATAAACTTACCGCATGGTGTCCTAAGAAATTCCTTCCCAAATTTCAGGCACTATCATCCCACTCTGCAGTGACCATTTATCAACTGCTGCCGTTCAGGCACTGATATCTGCCGTTGATGACCCACTCTTGCCAATGCGTCTAATTGTCGCATCTCTTCGACCCTGATGTTTTCAATTCGTCCCCCAACCAGCCTCTTTCAATCGTATCGAACGAATTCTTCCAACTATGCCATCTGTTCATAATGCACATGAATCTTTCAGCGAGGCATTGCTACAGCCAAAGTAAGGAACAGGAAATGCAACGCAAATTTTGACCATCGGATTGAGAATCACTCTTTATATACACTTGCTGAATGTAGTTCTGATGCGCTGGAGCTTCAGTTATTCTTCTGTTGGACACCAAATTTTTATCATTTGCTTGTTCTGTCCAAATGTCTTTAAATGCTAAATTCCGTTACAATGGGACTTTTCTTTCATGGTACGCAGATTTTTATGTAATAAAGTGTGAATTTATATTGAATCCGACATTTTTTTCGGATTAATTTTATGACTTGATGCGCCCTTTTTTTCACTTACAGTGTTCTTACATTGACCATAAAAACATGAAATTGTGAAATATAATTATATAACTAAAGTTTACGTAACCAAACTCTTGATAGAGCACCATACATTAGGGCTACAAATGGAAAAAGTTAATTTAAATTGATTAATTGCGTGTATTCATTAACGTTTACGTTAGTAGGCTGATAGAGGTAATATCTGAAAAAGTACTGACTAAGAATATAAAGGAGTTTTGTGTGTGTGGATACCCTCTGGTGTCATATAATCTCATTTGTATGTTGCTGAATACTAACAATATCATTTTTACTACCGCATGATGGTTTTTATCTGTCCAATGGATGCAGCTCTTAAAATTCTTAGTTCTCCAATCAACAAACGAGACTTCTGTCTCGTCAATCCTTAAAATCCATGTCAAAACTTAAGTGCAAAAGCTAACTGTATTTGGACATCATATGCGTGTGACTTATGGATACGATGCGGCCGTTATGAAAATGTGTGGAGAACAGAACGAATAATTTTGTAGAATGTAAGACTTGGTACATCTAGCTTACGTGGAACTTAGTTTTAGCTTTCACCGAGACCATAATTTAGCCTCTAGTTCACATCTGTAACTTCCTTAAAAGGAACGTAAATATGTACAGGAGGATATGCAGTGAATTTGTAACCCGTTTTGCTCCCATTTGCGTATCAATTCTCGTTCAACTCACTTACAACACACGTTACAGCGTCATCGCAGTTTTTTATTGTAGGAACGCAAAAGTTCTGCAGCATTTTTTTCCATTTATGGGGTATATTTGTATTATTTCATTGTCATTAGTATGTTTCTTAGGCTTAAGAAGGACAAGAAAAGCAAGATTCAACACTCTCAAAACACAGAACGGTTTTTTTGCTTATTGACAATGAGAGCGCTCATTTCAGTATTCTGTTTCAGATTTAAATGTTTGCATACCTAAGTATATCCTATTTTGAAGAGAGATTCTGACTAAGCTCAGAGAAGAATGAGGTGCAGGCCGTAATGTCGATTGAAAAATGATTTAGGAGCTTCCATTTCGGTAGTATATTCTTTCTTTGTTTTTGTCTGCCATTCTTCGAGAAATAAAATATCGTTACAATCCCATTTTACGTTTTTTTATTGCATGGGTAATCTCGAGAATGCTTAATGTTCCAGACAAATCTGCAATGATGCACAATGGTAATATTGGTTACTTAGTCGCCGTTGCCGTAACTGGGAGATTATTTTTCTCATAGTTTATGATAACTTTCATCTTGGTGGTTAATTATCGATAACAGATTTTTGAATCATATCCAATATATTTATTCTTAAATCAGTTTTAGCATTACTTTTTTCTTCAATACATCTCTACAAAGTACAACATATTTTATTCACTTACATCAGCCAATCTATTATGATTAATGTCACGGCGATATTAACAATAAGAAATATTTTTTAGTATTATTATTTGTTTTAGAATTATCATTCAATATAAGAAAGTTAATCATGCTTCAGTTATTGAAATTCATTTTAAAATAATAAAAAAAATATTCTAATAGTTATTCTAATTTATATTAAAACAGTAAAAAATTAGAACTTTAATATGCACAAATGTTCAAAATTTAAAAAAAATTATTACAAAGAGAATATTTACGAGGATAATCAAACGCACAATAACTTTAAAACTATTCAGTTGATAAAAATTTCCTTTTATACAAAAAAGTCTAAATTTGTCATTTGATCAATCATTTTGAATCATTAATTTAATCATATAACAAGGATATAAAATGTTTAAAGGAACAGTGGACCTTTACAATGTCAAATTTCGGTCAAATTTGCGATTTTCTGTGTGTGATTTCTTACACTTATAATATTCCTTAAACTTCATTGAATAATTATGTCAAATAATTTTGTCATTTTGATAAATAATTGCTGTATTACATTTTTTTATTTTATAAAAATAAATGTTTCGAATGTAATTTTCTTAATTCGCAAATTGTCCCTTTTCATTGTAACCTAAATGGCTTTTTGTGTTTCATATTAAGCCATATACCTTTGAAATATTCACAAGTTATGTTAGATGATATAATTCACCAGTTTGTGCATTAGTTTTCTAAAAAATTTAGTAGATCATATTTTGTGTTGTTTTGAATGCCTTAAAAGTGTAATAATTGGTGAAATATTTCATATGATATAGACATTTATTTTTGTTTCATGAATTTTTTTTTAAAATTTAAATGTCAGCAACATATATATTTTGTGGTTGATCATATATATATATATATATATATAGAAATGTTATGGTGGTGTTGTTTAAAGTCCTCGAGATGAACAATAATTAACAGATAAAGCTGTTTATTTTAACAATAACTATAATAAAATGGGACAAAATTCTTTAATATTAAATACCGACAGCAGAATATTTCCCAATTTTATCAAAACACATTTTTATATTCTTAAAAAAAATAGGCATGTCATTCTCAGAAAGCGAAACATTTTATTCTTGTTTCACTCATATTTTTTGACAGACATTCTTAAGCCAAACACTATTTTTTTTATTCTGCGTACGCTTTCCACAGTTTCAGCAAAAAATAATTTTATTCCGCTTAACAACTTCAATGAAGTTATTTTAATTTAACAATGTTATACAAGGCAATAGATATGTTAGGATTTAATCTTTAATTTACTGCTACAAAGTTCATAATCTGGGTGGAACACTATTTTGATATTAAGCGTATAAAATTATAAACATACTAGTCATATTGTTATAGATTATAGTTTAGAAAGGGAGGAGACACACACAACACACACACACATATTGAAGTACTAAAATATTTTTTAAGTACAGCAACTTATTGCATTTTTTAATTTATTTACCTATGAAAAGTATGCAAATTACTTGTATACACACATACACATATATAAATATATATGTATGCTTGCGTATGTGTGGTCGTGTGTATATACTCTTAAGCGTTTTGATGATTTTATTATATTGGTGCAGTAAGCCTTTTTTTAGGTTTCGGATGGATCATATATGGTATCGAATTTACTTTTTTAGAAATCAAAAGATATTGCTTCACAGCTTTTTATTAGTTTATTAAAATATTCATCTGAGACAGGTGGCGGAAATGATGCATTTTAATCATAAGACACAATAAAAATATGTTACATTCCAAATATAAAAATAATCAATAAATATCTGCAGTTAGTATTAAAGACTCATATTCCTATATTTCACGCTAGTGTTCCCAACTAGAATTTGTATTTAAGTAGTTTATTAAAAGAACAATATCTTGAAAAAATATAGGTAGATATATACTCAAAAATATAGATTTCTAATGATTTTTTTTAACAAATATGATATTACTATCATAAAAAATATTTAAAAAAAACAATAAAACTATATTTTAAATAAATTGCATTATATATTTTAATTTCATAAAATCCTTTATAAAAGATACTAAGAAAGCAAAGACAAAATATCTTTGCTAATAGCTATTTTCCCACACATTATTCTTTTCATACAGAGAGGAAATACTCAACTTCATCTGACAATTCTCTCAAACAATTACTCACATCTTAAAAGGCAAATATTTATTTGTCTCCAGTGCTAATTGCATTAATCAGATAAACATCTCCGGAGTAATAGTAATTCAGATATAGTTTTACGCTTATATATATATTTCAGAACAATTCTTACTCCATTTAACTGGAAACTTACTCCAAGATGTGTGATTACCTGCATGCCTAATTATAACAAGACTAAGAAGTGAAAACTAGGATGACTCTTCAAATGTAAATCTTATACATTCGGCACATGCCTATAATTGGAACTCGATAAAACTCCTTTTGTTTAAATCTTTTGGGATCTTTAATTTGGCGCAATGTGTCTTGCACACAGACGAAAAGGGAATGATATGTTGAGAGTTTTATACCTCGAAGCTATGAAAGGAAATATATGCCTTTCTGAATATGAATGGCAAGGAAAGAGTTATATAAATATTGTTCCGAGATTCAATTTTCCTCCAGATTCTTTAAGCGATATTTGAATTTTGAAGCTAAATCAAGATTTCGCAGGGGTGAGCAGTGAAGAAAAGTGTATTGGTTTACATTCCATTTATGTACGTTGAGGTTAAGTATGAAAAAGGGAAAAAGTACGCTGAAGAAAAGTATATTAGTTTATACTAGCTTAAAGACTCACAGTGGGGGAAAATTCTAAAAGAAAGGGAAGATATACAATTTTAGTTATTAAGTTAAGTTTTATGTTACCGAAAAATGAAATAATTTTGGTAAATATATTCCAAAATTAATAGTTTACTGAAAATAATTACTCTTTAGTTGTGTTTATATTAGTTTCATGATCAAACATATAACTTTTGCTAATATTTTTTTGACTTAAAAACAGCCAATAAAAGTATTTCAATTGAATGTAATACTTAAATATATATTTAAGAATTATTAAAGATTTCATACGGGATACTGCTGAAATCAAAGATAATAATTATAATATTGTTTCAAAAGTAATAATTCGTAAAAAAATGATAAAAATATTTAAATCATGTTTTAAAAAAGATAATTTTAAATCTGTCAGAAAATTATTGTGTTTCAGCTTGTAATTTTAAAAATAGAAAAACAAACTGCAGCCATGTAGAGTCTACATGGAATTTTTATCGATCTTTACGTTTTGATAAGATTAGACAAATCCTACTTGTCCGGACTTGAGAGAAGATCTTGTATGTGTGTGTTCCGTGATAGGAAATCAGGATCTCCTTACTTAAGGTATCCAAATACTTGCGACAACTTTTTTTTTGTTGAAAAAATAGAGATATGGGGATTTTGTTATTGTTTTTAGATTTGTTTAATACATTTTGGGAAAAATATGATAAAATTAAGGAATTATTATTACTAAAATGTATAGGAAAAAACTGGTGAAATTTTTAAAAAATTACATAAATGCGGCACATTCTGTGTTAAAAGTTAACGAAAATTTTTTCAATGTTTCAATTCTGATGTGTTGCTATGTTATTCATTTTTGTAATGACCAGTAGGATAAGAGGCATTTTAATTTTTACAAAAACTAGAGCCCTTTACCTTAGTTATTATATGAAATTGCTTAAAATAACAGTGATTATATTCACATAAGGGACTGTAAATTGTGTAATAAAATAGTGATTGATAAATCTGAAAGTTAAAACACTTTTACTATTATACAAAGCATACACAAAAAATTTCGGTTAAATATTTTCAAAACTCTTTTAGCAATCGCTGTTCCTGTTTGATCATTTAAAAAAAACACATTTCGAGTAAAACGCTTTTTAAGGCCCGTTTACATGGACGAAAATTGCCGGCAATGTACCGACATGGATCCTCTTTCGATGCGTTTACATGCGACCCGGCAAAATCCTGGGTAGAAAAGGAGGTTTGAATTTTGTACCGCAAAGGAGCAGGGGATTTGGGGGTAACATGCCGGAGCGTTTTCTAATTTTCCCATGATGCATTACGCTAGATTAATTTATTCCAAGATGGCTGCTGTTGTCGAATCCGTGCATTGGTTAACTGAAGAAATAACAGCTCAAAATACTATTTTGAATGCTGTAGATAGTTTTTTTTTAAATATTTGTTTCATTATGTGTATTTGTTTTGATTCAAATGCAGTTTAGTATTTTATTCTTAAATGTTGGTATAGCTAGAATGATTCTTGAAAATTGTGTATTGAACTGTTTTATATTTTCTCAATATGTATATTGTTATACAAAAATTTCTAAAGTTTTTGACTTCATTTATTATGTGTTACTCACATTTAATTCTTGCTTACTTCAAGCATTAATAAGTAGCTTGATTAGTAACTTATTAATAAGTTAGAAAATTTCTAATGTATACTTTCCTTGCCAATGTTAAAATTTTATATAATGAAACATCTTTTTTCTTTTCTCAAATTTCAGGATATTTTGTTTAAGTGTTAATTCTTATTAGTGCGTGTGATTTATTAGAATGTTTAATTATTTAATTTGTGTGTTATTTTTAGAATTTAACTGTGCTAGAAGCCTATAAAGGCTTGATTTTAAAATTTAATTGCTACATAAAAATTCATTCATGAAAATGTTATGAACCCTCTAGTTCATCCGGGGGCAGGATGTTGTGGACCAGGTGGTCTGAGTCCTGTTTTTTCCCCAACAGGAAATGTTTATTTCCTTCAAGTTATCAAAAACTTCACTCCTATTCAATGTATCAACAAGATAGTTATTATAGAAGTATTTTAACTGCAATGCAAAATATTTTTTCCCCTAAAATAAAAGTATCAAAAACCTGATTTTATCAAATAAGAATTATTACTTTGCATGTATGTTTCCAATATTTTAATAAGATGATACATATACTTTAAGACATTAGTTTTTGAGATTGACTTGAAATTATAACTATATAATTCTTATGTATGTACACAAAAAAATTGCATTTTTCTGTTATTTTTCCTGATTTATCTTATTGAGTGTTTCCATATGAGTAAAAAAGTATACTATCTTATAATTTAATAACTCCATAAAAGTGTATTGAAAAAAATAATTTTACTTAGAAATTGATTCAAATGTGATAAAACCAATACAATGAACTGTTTTATATCCACATTCCACTAAATTTATGAGAATAAGAGATTATGAAGAAAATTTCTTTTTCTCTAAAATCTTCCAATTTTGATCCATTTAATTTTTGTTATTAAAGCAAATCATGATTTACTGAACCAAAAGATATCCTTTTATACACAAACTAATTGAATGGGCAGGTGTACAGTTATTTTATAAAAGTAGACTAAATATTACTTTTTCTCCTTGAAGGGTTAAATAATCCCACAATTATGAAACATACTATGAACAAGTTCATATGAAAACATTGCACATTAAGAAAAATACACGCTTTTTTACAAACAAAAATTAATTTAGCTTTTTAATTAAAGTTGGTTAATATGAAAGTTTTTGATTTATAATTAGGAATTCTTTTTAGATAGAAATGAAATAGTTTTAACATCATTTAAAGGTTTTGGGCATCTGAAATAATCTTACAACAAACAAACATTTGATATGTTTTATATTCTGATTTTCTTTAAAATTATTACTCTTCAAAAGGTTTGAATTTTTTAAAGAAATGCTTGTCTCCAACATTCAGAAAGAAATGAATTTGGCTTTTTTGAATAAATTAAGAAACATGTTTAAAGAAATAGGCTTTTTAATAAAATCATTTTATTGTTGATTGAATTAAATTGTTTTCACGAAAATTTCTCGTATACAGAAGCAAAAAATTCTTATTAGCTAGTTTTATTTAATAACCATACTCATTTTAATATACATCATTTATTGACACTTAATTTTATCATTACATAAATGCACTATAAGTGAATAAAGCATTGCATGATATGCTGTATAAATCAGACTCTGTGGATGTAACACTATACTATAAGGACAAATCGAGGATCTAACTGCAAATATTCAATGTGCATAATACGTTGTACAATTATTACATCTCGATTTTTATCCTATTGACAATATCTAATAAATCTCTCTGGAAATCTTATGAATAACTTTTTCAATTTATTTACAACAAAAAAGTATTAATTTAAAACATATTTACAAAAGAGTATTAAATGTCATCAACCCAAACAAATAAAAGGATACAGTAAAAAAAAATTAAAGAAAATCACCTCCTAAATCAAAGATTAAAAAGCGAAAAAAGGTCAAATTATATAGAATTTCTAAAATTTTCACTTTATATATCTCATTAAGTTTACGACATAAAAATTTAAATTTTTAAACACCTAATGCAATGAATCGTAAAGAAAAATTTTAAAACATTTGTTTCCTAAAAGTTTCTGCAAATTTTAATTACTCTAATTTCAAAACTATCAAAATTAATTTATTTAAAATTCAATGCTTTTTTATATACATTTACAAAAGTAAGATCTGAAATGGTCTTCCCTTGTTTACAAAGAAATTAATGGAAAAAACTAGTCTTAATACATTACTGATGACAAATTAATTCCCAATAAAATAAGAGTTTCAGTTGAGCTGAAACTTCTACACCACATAAAAGTTTTAAGACCTAGATGTATTTTAGCTTCTCATTATTCCATATTGGATTGCTTCAGAGCAATCAGTTAATGAAGTAAATAATGAAATTGCCCTTTTCTCTTAATTCTTATAACCGGAATTCTACAAGAAAAATTTATTCTACAGCTTCACAAAAAATATACATAGTAAAAATACTCACAAAAGATAAATTTCACATAAAAATTTTAATCTTAAAATTTGTTGCTTCGGAAGGAAAGGAGGTTTTATTCTCCTCAAATTAAAAAAAAAACATATGGATTAATTATGTACAATAATTTTAACTTAGTAAAGATAAGGGAAATAATCAATTCAAAAGACAAGTAATTTGTTATCTGTTCTTTAAAAATAATTAAATATACAAGAAAAACAGCCAGTTATGTGAAATATACCACACATAGGAACTAGAACGCAAAAACAGGAGATTGCTGTATGTTATCTACAATACTTTTCATATTTTTTTTGAGAAATTGTATATGGTATGGGCCCAGATTAAATGAAAGATCACAAGAATTTTGAAATTTTAGATATCTTACAAACTGGCAAAGTTATAAAATCCACTTCTACACAGTCAACTTTCTGAATTTACATGAAACAAATTTGAATGCTGAAATCATGCAATTTATAGAAAAAAGTTGAATAAAAGAAACAAATACACATATAAAATGGCAATGTACAATGTAACACTTTTTGTCATGTTCTAAAAATGCAATAAACCTTCGTATAAAAATTGTTTATAACTGTAAAATTATATATTAAATACTAAAACTTAAACCACCTTAATTTTTTAACATTAATTTTTATTAATAAATCTTTACATTTTCATATACTTATAACTGCATCAAAATAAAGGGGGTGAATGGATACATACACAATGAAATTGACAAAGAGGTTTTTTTTTTTTAATTTCACAATAATTACAAAGTTCTACAATCTGTTCCTCTAAAATATACAAAGCATTATATTCTGTTTTAACGGCAATATTCGATTTTTTTTACACTGAACATACCAACACTTAATGCACACCTACTTCTACCTGTTACTGTATGTATAGTGTTAAATATTGATGCGGCGCTAACTAATTTTACTTCAAACTAACGTCTTAACAACTACCCAGGTTCGATTATTTAATTTAGTCCGCATCATGATAGTGGCTAGTACTGGTATGTGTGTGATTCCTTTATATTAATGTCATTACAATTCCCTTTTTCGAATTATCTTCTATATCTTACTTTTTATCCAAAATAGTAGAATATATGCTTTTTATTAACAAATAATTAATTTAATAATGAAATAATAGAAATTTTCCTTTGATTTTAAAAAATATATTAATTTAATTCCATTATCTATAAATAATAATAAAAAAAAATTCTACACATAGCTCTTGAAACGTTTGGATGTTTGATTAAACATATGTAAGTGCTAAAAAAACACTATGTGGGAAAACCTAGTTATAAGTAGACATTCTCTGAAAAAAACATTCAAAAAGAAAATAATACTATCTGTTAAAAACATTTAATTTTTTTATTTTGATTTTAGTTTTTCATTCGACACTGTGTTAATTAAATTATTTAAGCACGTATCTGAAGAAAAAAAGTTTTTCATACAAAACTAACTTATTAATTATTTTATGATAAAATTGATTTAAAATGTTCATAAGCCTTTATTTACATATTCACAGTATAAAATTCAAAAAGAAAATAATACATGTGATAAAAATATATTTCAGAATATTTCCTTTTTTATGTTATATTTTTCTTATATTCCACTGTTCTTCAATAAAGCAATCTTTAAGAATAAAAAAAAACTATCGGTTGTGTCCCGCGCCAATGATATAAGGGAATTCCCCTTTTTACTACGTCAGCGAAACTCAAAACAACTGTAACCTTTCACGTCTTCAAAACAGAAAGCAAACGCAAAGTGAATGACCTTGACGTAATTGAGAATTTTTTTTAAACTTTTCATTTTTTCTTTTTTTGAGAGCTTAACTTTTACGTTAATGACTTGAGCATGGTTGAAAATTTCGAGGTCCGTCACCAAAAACCATCGAATAGGCAAACAGTGCGAATTTAAAAATCACCCACTCACTTTCCAATTCTTTCGTTGCAATTTTTTATTGCCCGGAAACAAAACTGTAGCATTTTTAAAAATAGTTGTGTGCTGAAAAAAAGACAGAAAGTATAAATTTTTCAAATCACAAAATTTCACTACTATTTTAATTTTTGAAGTAAAATTGTGAGAATTTTTTGAAATATTCGACACGGGGGAAAAAGGTTTCATGCAATTACCTTTATAAAAGAAGAAATTTTTAAATTATTGATTCAAGTATTTTGAGTGTTTTATTAAAATTTGTTCAAAAAAGTTTTTGGCTTTTTTTTAAAATCACTGATTCTAAAAGTTTTAAAAATCATTTTTATTTAAAAGTAACGATGTTGATTAATTTTAGAAAAAATCATGAAATATGCAAAATATCTTTGTTTTGTAAAAAAAACGGTTTTTTTTAATTATTAAAAAAAAAGATAGTTTTCGGCATTTTATTTTTTTAATCACTGATTCTAAATATCAATGAACTTTTTAAAAATCATTTTCTTTTAAATTCATTGATATTTATAAAATACAAAACTATAACTTATTAATATTTTTACATTAAAATTGATTAAAAATGTTCATTTAATTGTGACATTCCGTTTGCCTAAATAATGGCAGCACTGAAAATTTACGTGGGAAAAATAAACAGAAATGATTGCTACTTGTTAGGAAGTGTTGAAAAAGATAGAAATTACTTTGAATGATTAAAAATCAGAAAAAAACCTTTTTGAAGGCAAATATATATATATATATATATATATATATATGAAAAGTACATTAAAATAACAGAGGATCATGTTAAAATAAGTATTTATCAGTAAAATTAATTTACGTGGGAAAAATAAGCAGAAATGAAAAAATCAAGATCCTGAATTCGAACACGGAGCGACACGATATCATTCCGTCGATCCGCTGTGATTCCAGCGTGCTACCAACTGCGCTACAAAAACCCGTAGCCGAAAGTGAAAATAGGCGTTAATTATAAATGGAAGGTAAAAATTGAAAGTAATTTTTTATTGAAGAAGGGATATTCACACATAACGATTGAAAAATTTCGATTCACGATTACATTTAAATGTATTGCAAAAAATTTATTGATTTTTGATATTTTAATAAAAAGCAATTAATAATAAAGAATATATAATATGAACATAGCTTTTTTTTCTAAGGAATTTATGCCTATTTAACTGACTATTTCCAAAAAAAAAATTTCGAAATGGGCAATTTTTTTGTTTTTATTACGAAATTATACATTAGGCCTTATTTTAAAGTAAACTATAAGTTTTATGAAAGAGAACAAAAATTTCGATTCATTTAAATTTCGATTTTAAATGAATCTCAGAAATGCATTGAATGCATTTTATCATCTTAATCTGACATATATAGTTATTTAATTTTGAAAATAATATAAAGAAAAATTGACGAAAAAATAGCTTTTTCACTCGCATTTTTTTTACTCGCCAAAGTTACTGATTTCCCCTGTTTAAGGCAGAAATCTTTAGTGTAACCCTTGAGTTAGATGCGGTCGACGGCGAAACAGGTCAAAAGTCTTTGGCGCAAAGCTAATTTTCGACGCCAATGTTTGGCTAAATGTAAAATCGCGTATTTTAAATTATTTTAAAAATCATTACCTTCATTTTTAGGGCATAATTTTTACGTTAATGCTCTCAAACTTCACAAACTATTTGCAAAAATAACGTACTTTGAAATAAAAAATGTCCAAAAACTAATGTTTAAGTTATTTCTCAGAAAAACAGCAGTTTACGAAAATCACAAAATGTTTTTTAAAATCCGTAATTTTGAAGCAATTTTTTCAATCTTCGTATATGTTACGTATAATATTGCTTTACACACGGAAAAAGGTTTTGTGAAATTACCTTCATAAATGACGAAGTTATTCAATGTAAAGTAAAAATCGGGACTACTTTTTAAAAATTCTTTTAAAAAAAGTTTTGGGAATTTTATTTTTTAAATGAATGGATCTAAAAGAGAAAGGCTTGAAGTTAATTAGTGTAGAATATCGATTTAATAACACGAAAAGTAATTCATACCCAACAATTTAGAAATAATTTTCATAAAAACGCATCAGTTTTAACACTATTTTAAAAAATTCGAAAAAAATAGAAAATATCGTTATTTTACCAAAAAAATTATACCGTATCGTGGCGAAATAAATGATCTTTCCGATTCTGTAATTATTTTTTGTCTGATTTCAACACCGAAAATTGGATGACAATTTTAAAATGGTGGAAAACGTAAGATTACCGCTCGGCCGAAACGGAATGGAAGTTCCGCCAAGTAAACAACCGTCAGGATAAGGTTTTTAATTAATATCTTTTCAACTAATTACAATATCGGAATATAAATGGGCAATACGGCTTCCCCGGAAAATTCCCGATCTTTTGGTACCTTCCGCGACTTTCTGCGTCGTACGGTTCGTGAGAAGATAGACGCAAATACATACATACATAGATAGATACGTTTGTTTACCTTCGAATATTAATAGTGTAAGATATGCAAGCGCTCCAAATTTGTCCTTTCAACATACATCACACAAAAATATCAGTGATTTTGGACGATTAACCCCTTGAATTTGAAAAAAGTTCTCTGAAATTACCTTTTTTTACTGAAATTTTCATGAATATAGATTATTGCAACCAATAATCGTGGAATTGATCCAAATACACTTCTGGGTCAATATTTTTAACTAACTCAATGCAACAAATTTATTTTGGACTTAAGTTTATTAGCAGGATAATATCAATATACATGAGCCTTTTAGACTTTAATACTTATGTAAAAATTAAAATCCAGAATATTCTTATGCTCAATACATTTTAGATAGATTTCTTTAACACTATGTTAATGTTTCAGTAACATGTATATAGTCTTTGTATGAAATTTATCATCAGAATTATTGAATTTTACATTTTGATAACCCTTGTGCAAATACCAATAAATGTATATTTGTTATCATAGCAAAATATATATATATAATATATATATATATATACATCTGCGTGACAAATTTATACCAGTCGAATTCTGAAAAAAAATGCGCTAAGAAATCCTCACACGTACCACATAATAAATAGATACCACTCAAATATTTTATTTTTTTGTAAAAGAATTATGGATTCAAAAAAAGACAGGATTTTTATATTCAATATATGCACTCAAATATATGTTCTACGATACACACATTTTAATTAAAAAATTTTATTGCCTTTATTTTTTATTACATTCAGAATTTAATTCTCAATAAATTATATCTTTGTACTAAAATGGTACTGCGAATATATACTTCCAAACTGTTGCATAATTTTTCCATATGGTAATTTTCATTTCTAATGTTTGAAAGTGGTATTTGATTCACACACCAAATATAGACATTAATGAACCTGTAGTAAAGATATTTTTCCATTTCTGAAGTGAATGCTTTCCGAACTTTTTTTCTCTCATAAGAATGTAAAATTAGTTTTTAAAATACATTATGTTTATCTTTTTATATGTATGTTCTCTATATAATTTAATTTAAAATAAACAAAAATTTACTTTGAAGTATATATATTACTGTAGACATCTATCCAAAATCATTTTAGAAGTTTCTTTTGTGAACACAAAAATAGTAAGAATGGAGCTCGATTTTAGGTGGCGACGGTTTCTAAGTGTTTGTTATTGAAAACAAGCCTATTCAAAGTGGTCAGGACATAAAAGTAAATAAACAGTGAGGAGATGTTTAAAATCTTTACGCTTCATCATTATTATCCACGTTTATAAAACACTTGAATTTTTACCAGGATATTAAATAAAAGATTTTTTTCCCTATAATCATCTTATATTTTACTGTAATCAAGCAAGCATATACAGTTAAATAGGAAATTTTAGTGGGTATATTGTAAAAATGCAAGAGCAAAATAGTCGTAGCAATAAAAGTAAACAAATAAATGTTGGGCTTGTTTGGCGGTAACTAAACGAAAACATAATCACATGTCCTCTTCATGATAATCGCGATAAAAATTCTGGTTGTTTCCATGGTTACATTGTATAGTCACGTGAATCTATCAACCAATCACCAGATTCTCATGTAAACAGGCTGAAAAAAAATACCGGTAAAAAGCCGGCTTTTCTCCCCAATTCCAAATTGCCGGCATTTTGCGGTTTGCATGTAAACGGGCATCTAAAGTATGCCATCTTGTTGTAGTAATGGCATATGCCTTTACTAAAATACTTGTAGTTTCATTCTAAGGAACGAAAAATAATAAACTTTGTAATTTTATAAAGCTACTAAGATGATCTATGCAATTAAATCATAAAATAATTGTCAATTGTTGTCAAATTTCACAAATTTATTGTAGTTGGTTACCTTAATCTCCTAGAGCTTCATTTATTATAACTCTAACTCCAGTATCTGAATGAGAGCGATCGCCACCTCTCTTTCTTCAATTGACTTTAAATAGCAACTCTACCTACTTTTTTTTCGATACTTTTACTCCATTTCACAATATTGTATTATTAAAATTAGTTGCCTGATTAACAAATTAGGTTTTTCTTTGTTCAAAAATTATGTACACATTTCGAAACTAATTCTTCTGAAATTGAGCTAGGAAAAAACATTTAAAGTTTTACATTAAGCAAATTCCTAATTTCCCCATATATATAGTAGACTTACGAACAATTTACTGTCTTTCTTAAAGTTAGCAATGTTTTATAAAAATATTAATGCAGTTTATTTACACAATTCTGTTTAATTTTTAAGCAATAAATTTCAGCAAAGTATTATAATCAATTTGTTATATAGGTAATACACTCAGAAGTTATAGTCCTTATAAACTAGTAACCACACTGTTACAAAGTAAGCAAAGTTTCGACTACGTTAATGAAACCTTTATGTAAATTTTGATCGATGAGAGCAAACAAGAAAAGTTTTACTCCCAACCTCAAGAATTTCCCCTAAATTCTCTTAATTGTTCTCCCTAAGTCCCTAAATCTCTCTCTGAGAATTTTGCAACCGTTCTCTTCCCGGTGAATGCTTCATTCATTCCATTGTTAAAGGTGAAGTAGAGAATTTATATCCTACGAAATGTGAGCTCAAAACATTTTTATTGTTATCTATATATTCACAAGGATATGCATCATATATGATTACCTACAAAAATAATTACAGGAATCTATCCACATGATTACACCCATTTGTTCATTAAACATGTGAAAATATGTTACATATTATTTTTGTATTTCATATTTCATAAATTCCGTGTACATTCAATCTCGAAACTTTGTTATAAAAACTTTATTGGAAAATATATTGTGCATAATATGTTTTGCATTATTATTTTACAACATATCATTTCAGAATATTTTAACTTAAGTGGTTATTTCATTAATTTATTTATTTTTAGCCAAAATGTTCCAAAAAAGCAGACACATTTTTATTCCATAGAACTAAGCATCATACTTTATAGATTGTGAAAATGGAATAATTTTAGTTTCATTTTCAATTTTAAAGTTTTCACTTATAATTAGGGAACACCAATCACCTTAATGTTTGTCGTTTATAAGTACACTCTGCATGCTATGAAGAATTTTTCAAAAATCTTAACTTTTTTTTTCTTTTTTCACAAAAAAATTCATTTACGTATCAATTTTGCATAAGGTTGAGTATTTTATGCGTTTATTTTCACTTAACACATAATTTGAAGTATGATGCAATACTATGTCTTACATTGTAATGAGGACAGAGGTAAAATCGAACTTTTTGGATTATCTATTACCATTTCTTTCTGCCTTGGCAAACCCTAAACTTTATAGAATATTTTCAAGAATCTAAATAAATTTCTTCAATAAAAAACTCCCGCCTTTACCATAAAACAAATCTCAAATAAAAAGTATTTCAGTAGCATAGATGAACTGCTCATACATCTAGCTAAAAACAATAACACTAATAACCTCTCTAAAAGAATTAAAAATACTTAAAAATGAAAGATCATCTGTCCCTACAGTGTACTAGTAAACCAGTTATGACTGGTTTTGGTAGCCTGTCCGCTATTAGTTACAGGTTTAATGCAAAAAAGACGAACACAGAGAGAAATAAACTCTTTGAAGTTTGATTTTGATATTAGTGTCTAACATTTAAATTTATTTCTTTAAAAATATTGAAACTGTGCGAGTATATAATTTTTGCATATATATGTAGTATTACATTATATTATTTCCGTTATTTAATTGGAATGCGTAACATTTGAATTGAAAGTTCTTTTCATTCTAAAAATTTCTATTAATAATCATGCAGAATTATGTAAAACTGTAAAATTAACAATTAACATTTTTAAAAAAGGAAGGTGTTAAAAATTATGATTTGGATTAATATTTTAGGTGTTGTTGATAAATAATTAATTGAGTTAAAATATTTCAATCCACATTTTTTGAAATTTTCAATTTTCCAAAGTACCTGCTATGTGAACAAGAAGTAATCGAGACATATATTTCCCGAGCTATCCCCATGTACTAGGTTCATACGACAAAGTTGACTATAGGTTGAAAACATTCCGTCATCTCGTGTGCCTTTATATAAGGATAAATCTTTCAATATGATGTGTGTAAACCGAAGTTCCTCTGAAAATATGACGAGGCATATCTCCTGTGTTTAAAGTACAACTAAAAACACATTTTTCACTGCTATGACTGTAGATGGTTCTGCAGCATGTGAACTCAGAGTGCTCACATTTTATAATAAGGCTTTAAGATATATTGAAAATTTATATTTTTCATGGGAATACCATAACAAACCTAAAATAAAAAATACTTGGTTGGAAGAATTTTATGTTTTATTTTAATTGATTTGAAATGCTATCAATCACCTTGAAATATATTTTATTTATTAATTTGAAGTGCTTTTCTTCTTATCCTGTGTAACAGTTTGTCCAATTTATCATAAGAAAATTATTGATAATCATTGTGTTAATTTTGTTGAGAACAATTTATTGTACTCAAACCTTTTACTTAAGGGGAAACCACATCCAGTTTTTATCAGAAATAGTTTACACACCAATTAACAATCATAATTCTTACTAACCCTTTTTATTCTTGTTAGATGTTTTTGAATTAATTTTACAACTTATAATAATAATACAATTATAGGTAAAAAGAACAGTTAGAATATATTTATAGAAAATTATGAAGTGATTATTATTATATAAAGTGAATAAAAAAAGAATAAAAACAAAGATGATGTGTTTGTACTTTAAATTTTTATGCTTAACGTTATGGCTTTGATTTTCTTATTTAATATCTTCAACGAAAAAATCAAAATGTTCAACGTAATTTTAAATCTAGCATTGAAAAAAGGGACTCTTTGAGTTCTAAAATACAGAAATAAATAAAATAAAGTGCTACAATTCTTCAAACTCTTCAGATAAAGAAGAAAAACAGCAGCTGCTTTCGATAACCAAAGAAAGATATTTTAACGTACTTCTTCAAAGTCTAAATCTTGCAGGGAATTTTTCGTGGAACATCTTAATTTTGGAAGTATTTAGTTTCTTTTTTGATACCAAAGAAATATATTTAATATCTTTCAAAGTCTAAATCTTGCAGGGAATTTTTCGTGGAACATCTTAATTTTGGAAGTATTTAGTTTCTTTTTTGCAGTTTTATTTCAAAATGTACTAAGTTTATAAACGGGAGAATTTTATATTATATAAGTATATATAAATGAATTGTTTATTCTCAATGTAAAATAATTATACAGGATATATCTTTATTTTGTAGCATATTCAATTTGGTTGTATCAATTTGTTAATTTAGCTTACTGTTCTCCTTTTTCTTAACAGTTATTTAACATATTGATAAAACTAAAAAAATCGCTACATGCCTTTCTCATTTTTCACTTTAAAAGAGCTTTATTTATTCCTCAACTATAATTTTTAAAAAAATGAAGTCCAGTGTTTGATGTAAAATATATACAAATTTTAACTGGTACTCCAACACTATTGTGAAAATTTATAGAACTGTAATCTTCATAAAAGTTTTAAAAAATAATTTTCTTATTTCTGTTTAAAATATCGTTATAATAATGCAGCCAGAAAAGTAGGAATAGCTTCTTGGTAAGATATTTTAAAGTTATTCAAAGTTTTATTTGTTTTAATTCGTCTTATATATATTATTTTTAACATTTTAATGTTGTTAATCCTATTTATACATTTAAAGTTGTGTATTATCCAATTTTCTCCCAGTTTTAGGATATGTTTGCTGTAGTACTACCAGCATTCTTATTATTAGGAAAAAATTATAAATGTTATCTGGGATATCGTTTTAAAAATTGATCATCAATGTTGAATTTTTGTAACGCCACTTATTTCTCTCCTATGTCGTGCCAATCCTAATTAACATATTTAGCCTATTTTATTTCCTACTTTTTGTACCACATTTGTAATCATTCTTTTGCCAATCTGAAAATATTTCTTTTTCTCAGGAAATGAATCATTAGCATTTGGAAGTGTTTTTGACGTGATATGAATGCGAGATAAATCTGAAATGATTTTGGCAGGATGAGTTCCTGGCTAATAATTCTATCACCGCAACTGTAAATCCGTACCCTTTTTTCGTATAAGTAGTGACAGTGGTTTCCGATTTCTTTGTAAAAAGTCCAAGTAATTTCCTGAAAACGTGACTGATATAACCAGAAAATATTTCTTTTATGATTCAATCCCACTCGTATGCCGTGTCACCATTCATTTAAGAGAAAAAATTGATGTAAGACTTTTTCAAAAGTTGCTTCAGGTATGTGTAACAAAACTCATTGATTTTTACACAGTGAAATAACTTTAAGAATAAAAAATGCATAATTTATATAATTAAGTATATATATATATGTGTGTGTATAGTAATGCTTAGTATATGAAATAAATAAGAGTTTGTTTATGGATTACAATTTTTACCGTAAACTTTGTCAAAAAAGTAATACCGTTAACAAGTTTTAATTATTGTCTTTGAAAAATGTGCCATGGACGGAAAGAATCTGTGTGTGTGAGAGCATATATTTTAATACCAATGTTCAAATACATGTTATGAAACTATTGTGTTTCAACTTTTTTGCACGGTATGCAAAAATGTGATACATTGAATTTTGTAATTCATTTCTTAAGGTTTAATATTGCCCACAATTTTGTTTTCTTAAAATTTTACCTTGATTTGGATACTTCTAATGTACAAATTTAGAGAAATCAAATACGCAAGCTAATTTGAGGTTATACATTTTTAAGAAGCAATTATAATAGAAAACTGAGGAATATTCGTAATTCTATTGTTACTACGAAAGAAATTTCCAAAATAGGAAGTCAATTGCTTCTGGAATTGTTAAGCGCACATTTCTGTGTTCTTGTGAATGCATTAGCAAAAATTAAAAACATAGTATTGCAGAAAAATCAATTTATATCTCTTTAAAAATAATGTGCAAACGGAGTATATGCCACATGCTCTAAATCAATTAAATATACTCTTCCCTTATAATAAGTGGTCTTTTAACAATCAAAAATAAAATATAACTCCATTGCGATATTTGAACGAGTTCAAAAAAAGGCCTAAGGAGATGGAATTAAACATATATGAAAAAAGCGCGTAAAAAATTGCAATGTAAATGACGTCATTACTTAAAAGATTTATTATTTTCAATTTACTTAAGATCTATTTTAGGATGAAAGTTTAATTCACTATGCGTTCAAAAAAGGTCTTACTTCACTTTTTACGAAATTTATTTTAAATTTAGACTTTGGAAGAAATGGATTGCAAATATTATATGTGCACAAGAGAAAAAGTATTTATTTTACACAAAAATGATATAATCCCTTAAAGTTCATTTGGATAATAAGTTTAAATTAATCTTCCTAATGTGGAAAGTAAGTCAAAGATCTGAATTTTTCATTCATAAACCTGAACAAAAGTAGTATTCTAATATTTTCATGAAAATTTTCACAAGGAGAAGCAACTCGCAATTTTTAAAAATACACCTCAATTATTACAATGCTCACGTTTGTTTTTCTTAAAATGTTTTGGTTTAATTACTTTCTTTGCAAAGTGGATAGTTGAATTAAGTATTTCAAATAATTTTAGCTATTTCCTAAGGACATGATTGATAATTAGCATAAATCAGATTTTAAAAATCAGTCTCATAGTAGAAAATTCCGTTTAAAAATTTTTTAAAAAAAGGGAGTATTTTTAAGGATATTGCGAAAAATGTTACGAAAATATTTCTCAAAACATTATTATGCTTAATTAGGACAATCATTTTTTATTGTTGCTAAATAGCTTACGTTGGAATGTGTTCACAATTTTAGGAGTTAATTTTTACTTTCTCGCTGCTCTCTCTATTCCTTGTTCTTCTTTTTAAAATAATATACATAATTTGCTGATGATTTAGTAAATTTATTTAGTCAGAAATAAATCCATAAGTACACTTCACTGAATTTTTTTTTGATAACTTCTATTTCATCATGTGATCACATGATGTTTGCCAGATAAATATTTTTGTTTTTCCATAATTTAATTTAATATTATCTGCAAATCATATCTTAAAATTGAATACAGCGGTACGTTTTTAAATATTTAAAAATGATTTAGATTAAATAAATATCCATCGATATAAAAAAGAAAATATTTTATAATATCAATTATTTACTGATTGAGCCTGCAATTCAGTATCAATGCCATATATTTACTACATATATTTTCACTTCTTACAAAAGAAATAGTTTTAGAAAACAAGATAACTTAAAACTGCAAAACATAGTCAGCTGGACAGTAAACGTATTTTTGTTTAAGAAGAAAAAATTCTACAGTAGTGAATAGAATTAAAAATGAATGTCTTAAAATATCGTTTCATCAGCAGTTCTAAGCGTTTTCAATAGGGGAGTGGATAACCTAAAAAAATAACAAAATATCGTCTGTTTTATTTTTATATTGTTATTTTGTTTTCATTATTATCTTTAGATTAATATATAAATTTTGTGTGTCTAAAAATTAATGTTAGAAAAACTCCACTTGAAAAATGTAAACAAAAACAAATAATGAAACTCGACCACGCTGTTTTTTTAGATAAAAAAAAGCATACAAAATCATTTTGAAAATTAAGGTTAGTTGGTACCTTCTATACCAATAATGTTAAATTGAGTTTTTTTTATGTAACTTTTTATCAGAAACTTTTAAAAATAAATACTTTGTCTGTATATAAATTAAACTTTTATATTTATACTGTAGTGAGCTTTTTTAAATATATTGTTAAGTTTTTCAAAATTATGCAACGTAAAAGTATCATTATGATTTTTTTTTTAAAAAATAATTTTTTCTATGATAAATGCTCAATGGAAAAACATTTTGGGAACATTTGTAAAAGCTCACTTCAGTATACATAGTTACATATAAGCAATGGTTATTAAAATTTGCATGTACATCCTTTCAGTAGTTTGGGAGAAAAAGATCATTTTGAGAAAAAAGCATTTTTAAAATGAAATGTCACCTCTTAACAAAAACTGTGAATTGCAGAATTTTTAATTTTGATGCATTACAGATATCAAAGCTGACTATAAATAATGAGAAATATATAATGGAAATGTATAATTCTGGTTTTGGTGTGCGTATGGGAATATGAGATTGTTCGACATTTCGAAAGTTATCATAAGGATTTTGTATATTCACATGGAAACAGTATTTCTAAGAGTATCAGTTCCCAAAAGTTTTTCTAAACTGGTCAATTTATTTGTAAAACAGCCAAAATAATACTGCTTTTATGCATTTAACCACAAATTTTATGTGTTTTTATATATATAACAAGCTTGACAAGCAACGGACAAATTTCATTGCATATCAACTATGTACATTTTATGGAGAATTTTTGAAAACTTAAGTTCAAAAACTTGTCTGTACAATAAAAAATTAAATTTATACTGAAGTGAAATTATTCAAAATTATTTTTCAGTTGTTGTTTTCAAAAGCATGGGAAGGATGATTCCATCTCTGTACCTTCTGTTCCGTAAGCAGATAACATAACCACAAAACTAAATATAAAATTAAAATTACATGATTTCATAAAATTTAGAAACTTTCCTCTAAATGTAGGTAAAAAAATTAACAGTTAAACTGGCAGTTGTCATACAGTTAATCTACAGTTAATTATGTATAATCAAATGCAAAAAAAAAATATACTGGCTTTACAACTGCTTCCCAGATTTAAAAGACTGATATTTACACTATTATCTGTCAAAAGGTAACGTGGCAATACAGCTGATTATTTTTTAAAGTCATTTTGACATACTTCTCATTCATAAATTAGCATGTATGTTATATCACTGGAAAGGTCATGAATTGTGTGGAGGTTTTGGAAATAGCAAAATCTCAAAAAATTGATAACCTGAATATTTTCAGCCTACTAAGTCCTTTGAGTTTTTTGTGCAATTAATACTCTTTAAAAAATGATCATTTATAAAAACGATACGGGTTGAAATTATATGAAAATGCAGCTGTTTTTAACAATGTATTATGTCCGCACATGAAATTTTTAAAAAATTTTGATTTCCAAACTTTTAAATTTTCTAAAAGTTAGAATATTTCTTTTTAAAATTATATATGACATGAAGAAATAAGTTAAAAAGAAGTATTTTTATTCATTTTTTAGAGGAGGCTACTCCTTGACGCTTATCGAATGAACTTTGCTAGGATCACATGTGTGTCCCCTTACTTAAGTTTCTAAGGAACTCAAGCACATATGATGTTAGATGGAACATTTAGAATGTATTGGGCATATTCAAAAATGTATGGGTACACGTCTTTGGGATCTTAAAAGCAAAAACCGAGGGGAAAAAATTAAGTGATAGAAAAAGTCTAAGTTTTAACACGGTATGTAAACTGCTCTATTTGTTTATTTTCATGCACTGTCTTCAAACGAAAGCCCTCAACATGGACTGTGTCCTGAGGGTATAAATTTATAGGGCTAGTTTCAAAAGACAAAAGTTGAATGTAACGAAAGGCACTATGGTCATTAACACATACATATGTACTATATACCATAATGAATGAAATGAAGTCAATTTTTAGAGATCTAAGAGATCCTATTTTATTAAGGAAATATTTACATGGAAAGACGCAGAGCCCCCAAATAAGTCAGTTAATAACACCATGTGGTCAGTGATTCCAAAATGTACATTCATGGAATTAAAAACTCTAAAATTGGGGGTAAATATTGCTACTAAGCATTTCAATATGGATCATGTAAAGTAATTAATGATCTTAAAATATCGTGATACTGAACCAAGTTATAACTGAACGTCATGCTTCAAAGAATTGAATACATGTAAGATCCGTGTAGTTCAACTAAAGCATCTTTAAATCTAAAAAAAGGCAAAATTGTTAAAAATAATAGAAAAAAAAGTTAGAAGAGTCTATTCAGGAGTAGATGTTAAAGAAAATGCTTCATGTGCTTCTGGAAAGTACCAAAAAAAAGTAAATGCTCAAAAATTACAAAATTTTACTTTAAAGCCTGCTTTCTCAAAATGTAATATATTTTTTTTCACTTCATGTATCTTTTTCTGAAAAACTACTTATTATATAATCCTCAAATTTTCAGCGAGCATACTTTTAACATGTTTAAAAATTTTAATCGAGGGAATTAGATGTATCTAGCAAACTCTTTAGTTAAGGCTTTTTTAAACTAAATTTTAGAGAAAAAAATTGGACATTTTTTTAAAAAAAAATCATAATTACTTTTATTTTAACAAAAAGACAAAACCCTTCGTTACAGTTTGACTGATAATATACATAACCTACTGTAAAAGTTTTATCCATTAGAAGTGAGTAGTTTCTGAGAAAATGGTTCACAAACTTACGCAATTTAACATGGGCTCCTATGGACGTACCGGACCCCTTTAAAGTGGTATTTTAAGTTAATTTAATTTTATAATATAATTAATTTTTCTGAAGTGTAAACTATAAAAAGGTTTTTCTCAGTTTGTGTTTTTTCAATAAGTTAGTGCATAAGATTATAAAAAATACCATGATTATTTACTAATCACTTCAAGTTTTTTATTTCATTCATGTGTGTGAATTATAATGCATGTAAGAAAGTTAGATATCGATTTTGCTATGAACGGAAATTTATTGTTTAAAACAATTAAACTACCTGATATATAAGGGCTTTCGTTGAATTTTAGCATACGTGTCAACATTTCCCCCCTACATTATTAATTAAATTATTGTAAAGTCGATCTCTAAAGTTGTTTAAAACTTTCTCAAGAATATTAAAAAAATCAAGTCAAAAATTAATAAACACGAAATGAGAAAAAATTTAAAATTTTAAATATTTGTTTATAAAAATTTAAAAATTGTGAGAATAATATATACAAAATTTCCCCTCTTATCATGTCCATGGATAGAAACATTATGTTAAATGAGAATATAATTTTTCAATACATAAATTTTAAAAAATGTTTAAATGATACTAAGTCTTCTAGATGATTGGAAAAATCTAAGGAAACAATAATATTCATTAAAAATGCCAGCATTTTATATTTTGTGTTGATATATACTTGGGCACTATTTACAATTCATAATATAAAAGTTTTGTTAAATGGATACCTGAAAATTTACACTATTCAAACGGTCAAATAAAAAAAGGTATAATTATGAATAATATTTAAATTTCAATATATGTTAAAAAAATTATGAGATGTTACATTATTTTAAGTCAAAGAACTGCTTTTATTTAAATTGTAATGTAATATTTTCTTCATTGTTCATTAGAAATAAGTATTAGTAAGTAATTCCTATTTAATTTGAGTCATTGAGCCTTTTTCACACCTTGTCAATTTTTTGTGAGCCTCTGATCTTCAAATACGACGGAAAGGTTCCAAATATATGACAAACATGAGTCTGGTCAGAAAAATTCTCCACTGGTGGACAGTTTTACTATACTGCCTAAAAAGATGAGTTCCTGGATTTCATTTATCTCTATGTAGATGGTCATTTTAATGCAAAAAATATCACTTCCTACCTTCCCTGTGACTTGTGAAAATGATGTTTTTTCTCTCCAAAACATTTATTAATTTAATCAGGTCGTCTTATAAATCTTAGCTTCAACGATTTAACAAAGCTCCAGAAAATTGTAGAAAAAACGTACCTAATCACAACTGATACACATTAACACTTAGTTTGCATTTAAATTTCGTTTTTAAAAGTTATGCTGATGGCTGGTTTGCATGGTCACATGCTTTTAGGATTGTATAGGCTAAAATACATTTTTTCACTGCTCGTAATGATTTTGTGCTGACAATTATTCCATTTGTACCAAAAAAGAAAGTTCATGCAAATATTAATTCTTCAGTTATTGTTTTATGCCGTCAGCCTATGATGAACTCATTTTCTTTCTTATTACATGCTTTCTTTATTGTAGCATGCATTCAAATTTATATTGCTAGGTGAAAAACTTCTAATTATTTTGCAAATTGTTACTGAATTTGACCAGGATTTTTTAAGCAATACAAATTGAGGATTTTAATGTACATATTATTTCATTACACCTGAGTGTGGATCCTTCTCAAATTTCTCTCAGGAAACTGTGCAAACCTCGTTTTACTGTTGTAGAATTATTTAAATGTTCATCTAAAGTGAAATTAATGAATTTCATTAATATATCTCTCACACATACACATTTATTTTCTCATTTGAAAACATAGCAGATTTAAAACCAGAAAATGTTGCTTATGAAGATTCATCTCTAATAAAACTGATACACGCTGAATGACTACGTAAGAAGTAATATAAAAAAATACGTCAATTCTTACTTTGAATGGATGAATAGAAAGTATTTTATTAACGATTGAAAATTTCAACATTATACATATATATATATTTCAAATTTTCAATAATAGCAATGCACACGCGCTTTGGATATTTTCACTGAAAAAACACTTTTCGACGCCAACTTTTGTCATTCTTTTAACAGTTAAATTGTTACAATAATATAGAAAAATCTAAATTGGCGTCAAAAATTGGTAATTAATTTAATTTAATTAATTAAGAGGTAATTAATTAATTAATATTTGAAAAAATATTAACTTCGAGTATCATTCAATAAATACAAGTTTAAAAATATTTATTTGAACTTGATTGGATGAACAGAAAATATCTTATTAAATATTGAAAATTTGAACAAGATATATATATATATATATATATATACAAAACTATTATAAATACAGTGTGAGCTAACAGTAGTAATTAAAAATTGGCTGAAGTGTATGCAAAGGAAATTAACAAAGATTAAACTACGTACCAACAAAAAGAATAATTGATTTTATGAATGTATATTAATGCTTCAAATTCAGAGCAGAATTTCTACAGGCACACCTATTACTTCATTTTATGCAGTCCATAAATAAACAAAAAATAAATAAATCCAAAATGTTTTTTAATATTGTATATTTATTTTAAATTTATACCATATATTTATTTTATTTTTTATATACAATATATTTATTTTATTTTTTATATGCAATATATTTATTTTATTTTTATACAACATATTTATTTTGCTTTTATACAATACATTTATTTTGTTTTTATACTGTATATTTTTTATTCCAGTTTTTTTTAAACAATTACGTCTTTTCATGTAAATTAAATAACTTTTACTTTATAATTATAACTGCATTACTTTAACAGCAGATTATATTTTGTGTTGATTTGAATACCTCGAATGTGTGTCAATTGGTGAAATATTTTATATAGTTTAGAAAGTTTATCTTTTTCTTACCAAATATTTTCTGAATTTAAAAACCAAGCACGGATATATTTCGTTGTAGTTCATTTATTTATAAATCAAAAATTATGTACACATCTTAAAAACTAATGCGCAAAGAGCATTTTTAAAAAATAGTTTAAAAAATTTAATTTTTGTAAAGAAATCAGTTTAAGGTTTTTTAAAAAATATTTTTAAATTGTGAAATAAAATAATCATTTACTATATTTATTCCACTTTCAGATAATTAAGCTAATAATTTGAGAAATTAGTTTTAAAGATCCACTATCTCATTAAGCAAAATTTAATGAATAATCAACGTTTATTTCAAATATTAATATTGTGTGTGTGATAAGAATACAAGTTCAATAAGTTAATTATTCATACTTATACTGTTTAAGCCGTCAACAAGGATTTTTTTTTTAGTTATAAAGATATGTAACATAAAATATATCTGGTATTTTAAACAAGCAATACTAATAGTAATATTTTATTTTATTTTCTGATACTCTTCTAAAGAATCAGAAATTTGATCAAGGTATACATTTAGGTATTTTTTTTTATTTCTTTAGCCACAATAAAATAAACCATAAAGAAACTTTTTTCTAAAAATTTCTTGGATTCTCTTGCTTTTTCCAAAATTTTCAGAAAGAGAAATTTCCTTCGTAATTGACGCAGATGTTTTCATTATTTACTAATTTATTTCAAAGTGTATTTCATATGTATTTTGAAAATAGCCTATATTCATATCAAAACTAAATACAAACACATATTTTTAATATTTATTTATCGTTTCAAAATTTTAAATGAGCAATTCAAAAGGGTGAACATTTTTTAAAGTAGAAAAACCATATGGAATTCAAAAAGAAAAATAAATATATATAAATATGTATTAATGAGATTAATTATTCAAATTTTTGTATATTTTATTTCAATGAATATTCTACAACTGTACTACAAATTTTTATATTAACTTAGATTCCAATAAGTAAGAATGGAACAGCATTGGAATTATATATTTTATAAATATTTCTAATATCACGTTAAATTATTTCTTTTTTAGATTGTACATTTAAAATCTATACCTAAAATGTATACCTAAATCAATATGAAAACACACTTAACTTTTAAACAATATATTTAGAAGTATCTCAAATACAAATTTATTCCCGGGGCATTTATATTCATGAATACCTATCAAAATAAAATCTTTTCAACGTTGTATTTTTCAGGAATTGAAAAGATTAAAGTCTTTTGGTATCGTCAGAAAATAGGATTTTGTTCGAAGAGTTGAATCTTGTCAAAAAGCGAACCCGAACACAGGATGAAACCAGATATAACCACAGGGACTGAACGGAAGAATTTCCAGGGCTACCATATTTTAGAAATTCATGGATTATTTCTGCTAGACAGAATAGTTCTGCCATTTTATTTAAAACAATTTTTTGAGATGTACATACTCTTGAATCTCAGACTATTTTGAGACTATCACTAAAAACTATTTGCTTATTTAAATAATTTGTAATATCATTGATTTTATAAAAACGAAACTACTAAAAAGCTACTCTGAATTTATTGTTTTATTATGATTAATTATAAAATATAATTTTGTTACGAAGAGTGAATCAAAGGAATTTAAACATTTTTTTCTCATAAATCCCTGTATTTATTCAGATTGTATTTAACATTTAAGCAATTATAAGTATGAAATTATTTTTATTCATAGATAATTCGCGTTGATTAATTTGTGTCCTTTCTGGTATAACTAAGTTTTAAAATAATATTCATACAAAATAATTACGAATTATTAATAGTTTTTTTTAATTGTTAATAAAATTCTTAATACACTGTGTAAATTTCCTTCCTCTACAATTCTAAGTAAGTTTTCACGCCCATAGTATTTGAAGCAAGAATCCATTAAGAACTAAATTAACTAAATACTTAATACTATTATTGTTTTTTTTAAACCATGACTCGTATTCAAAATAAAAACTGCATTATAAATATAGGTATTAAATAATAATGTGCAATATGATGTTCACAACTGTTTATTACATTCAACGAATAAATTAATCATTATTATAAATTGAAATAATAAATAAGTTCACTTAAAAAATGCTCTGCTCTGAAAACGAAGTGCTTTATCATTTATTTTTGTATTTTTCATTTAAAATGTTTTTTATTGATTACTGATTATTTTCATTTGCTTCTTAAAAACTTAAAAATATTTATTTGTGCTTAGGTTGTTCTTGAACTTATACTTGATTAATTTTATCAACAGTCTCATTAAGTTAAAATAGATACATTACGTTAATTTTTAAATGATTAAGTCAATTAAAGAAAGCTTTTTGGAGTAAAAGATCTTTAAAAATATTATATTATTATTATTTTAATTTTCTCTGAATAGTTCAGGTACTAAGGATTTAGAACAAGAAAATATTATCAGCTATATTATCTCATTAATGCTACTATTATTATATTCTAAGATTTTAGTGATTTCAAATTTACAACTGTTGTGATAGATATGGAAATAAAAAGAATTTCTAAATGTCATTATATATCCATACGTATTTAATTTATTTATTATTTCTAAAAATCATACAAAAAACTAACATGAAGTATTTTTCACATTTCAACAGCAACACATTGCATAGTTTTTAGCAATGCCAAATGACGAAGATATCACTTAAAACGCTCCTAGCACATTAAGTTAACTTGACGATCCATAAAAACAGTTTATAAATTTCAACATGACATCTGCCCTTAAAAAGAGCAAATGTGCTTCTCGTGTTAAAAAGAAGTCAATTAAAATTTCAAATGCTCTATAATTCACTAATCTATATTGAAATAATAACGAAAGTAGATGGATGTTTTTTTCGTATTTTAATTTATTTTGGTCGAAATATTTTCCATACCGATAGTAAAAATATTTATAAAAATATATTTAAATTTAAACTCATGTCATATACATTTACATATATGTAGTATCCATCCACACACCATTTGACGTGGCAGTGACTATTAACTGGAACCATCTGATTAACTATGACTGTGATTCCTGCAGACATGTTGAATGTAAAGCTGAGCGCTAATTGAGGTGTTTAGAGAATGAACATGTGTTTCGCGGATATTCTGCTAGCTGATGTTAAAGGCAGCCAGCGCCCTCATTTTTATTATTTATATTTTAGTATTTGTCTTGTGTTGTCACTTTTTTTATTAATTAAATATGTTTCTATGTGAACTATGTCTTCATTTCCATCCCGAGTGAGGTGTGAACCCTAACCTCACTGATATAAGATAATATAATATATCCGCACACAATTATTTCTCTTAACAGGTCCTTTTTGAAGAGGTAAGAATATTAATACATTCTTGGAAGGCTTTAATGCTAAACTACATTTTAAAAAATGCATTTAACTTTCTATGTTCTTGAAATTATTTTAGAAATCATGATTTTGTTATTTTTAGTACACTAGCATGTAATTTAGAATATATTTAAATAATTTAAAAAAAAGCTTATCATTTATAACAGATATTAGATATGATAATAATCGAGTGTTCTTAAATACGATTGATTATTCCATGAAATGCACAATACTTAGAAAAAATATGAGAGTAGAATTTCGACTTTAATTAATAAATTGTAAGGTGTAAGTTGTTCCAAATTAACTTTAAAATTTCGAGATAATTCCTTTTAAATGACATTATTTTAAGAGCAAAATATAAAGAAGTAATGGAAGTCTATTTTACAGAAAAATATTGATGTAATTAACTTTACTCTCGTGTATCATAATGGTATTATTTGACCTAAGAAACCTTTAAAAATTATAATCGTTGGAAATTAAAATGTTTTAGTAAAAAAGTAATTTTCAATCTATTTTTGATTTAATGGTTTTAATTAGCGCCTATTTTTCATTTCTGTGCCCAGCAGTGATTGGGAAGTTTTGAGAATCAAAAGATGTATTCGATTTATAACGTAGTAAATAGATTTGAAGCACTCAACTTAAATGGTGTATTAAAATAAATTGTAAAAGAAAAATTGATAAATAAATTATTTTTTAATTCTAAGAGTGATATATGAATAAAATCATTTTATTAGAATATCAAAATACAGTAGAGCGTCGTTTATCCGTATCAATTTGGAACGTACACCGTTTTGATACGTGATTGTTCGGATAACCGAAAACCGAATGCGATCCATTCAGCATATGGAACCGGACACTATAAGTATACTAAAAATCATCACATGAGGGAAACGTGCTTTAAGAAAATGCAAAATAGGTGCAAAATGTCTTCATTTTACCTTGATTGTGGAAAATAATCACATTTTTCGCTGTACCATTGTACACCTTCGTTTTTTCGCTGCAAGGTCTCTGATTCTCTTGAGCAGCAGTAGTTGAGTAGGAGAACACTCTGATTGTTGTGCATACCCCTCTATAGCTGTCCCTAACGCAGTAAACACGTCAGCATTTGATGGACCTTTTCTACTTTCATTGTTGTCCTCGTCTTCATCCGTTTCATCGTCAACAGGGTCGGTTTCCTTTTGCATGGAAATCACAATCTCGTCAGCATTTAGCATTCGAAGTCCACAGTCTTCTGCATCGCATTGCCGACCCGGTTTCTACAACTTCATCGCTTTCTTGAAATCCAGAAATCGTCTCCATAAAACCCCGTCACTTTTGGCCTCACGCGAAACAACTTTTGAGCATTGCATTGTTCGAAAACGTATTCATATACAGTACATGTAGTTGACAAAAAAACTGGTCCAGATATTTGACGCTCCGGTTAGTAAACGTTCGAAAGAACAACGTTCTACTGTAAAGCATTTGTGAAAGTTAAAAGAATTATCGGAAGAAAATTTTGAAATACATTTTATAACAAATCACATAATTTGTTTTAAGAAACTAATTCTGTAGATAATAAACTTTAATTAAAACAATATAGTTATTTTTAGCTAAATAAATCGCATATAAATGTGGAGAAAATGTTCAAATAAGAAAACACTTGCAGAATTGAGGGTTTTGAATTTAATAATAACGTGGAAAAGAAATAATAATTTTCATTATGTATTTAGTTTTAAAAAGATTTAAATACAGAGTATCTTTGTGCTGAATTTTAACATTTTATGATTGAATTAAGGAATCCAAAAACATGCGACATTTTTTTTTTTCCTAAATGGAGATGTGATGATTTTTTCAGGTTTTTAGATTTGTGTGCTACATTTTAAGAAAAATATGTTAAAATTAAGAATAGAAAAATAAAGTATTATTACAAGAATGGGAAACATTTAAAAAAAAATAACATAAATGCGGCTCATTTTTTACCAAAAAATTATGAACAAATTATCAATTTTTAAACTCTGATGAGTTACTATGGTATTCAATTTTGAAATGACCTTCAGGATGAAATATATTTTAGTTTTTACAAAAATTAAAGAATGTTTTCTTTGTTATTATATAAAATTGTTTAAGAAAACAGTGATGATATTTACAGAAGGGGCTGTAAGTTTTGTAATAAACCAGTGATTGATAAATCTGAACGTTAAAACAGTTTTTCTATAGTGTAGAACATACAGAAAAAATTCAATTAATTATTTTCAAAATTTTTTGAGCAATCGCTGGCTCAATTTGAGCATTTAAAAAAAATCAAATTTCGAGTAAAACGCGTCTTAAAGTATGACATATATATCTTTCTTAAAGTATTGACATCTGTTTTTACTGAAACACTTGTAGTTTTTGTTCTAGTGAACGAAAAATAATAAACTTTGTATTCTTACAAAGCTAACATGATGGGCTTTGAAATAAAATTGTAAAAAAATTGTCCATATTTGGTGAAATTCACAATTTTAGGGTAGTCGTATATTATAAGTAAACAACACCGCAAATCAAACAGGCACCCTCACACACACACACACACACACACACATATATATATATAAAAATATAAATATACTTATATGTTGAGAAGAACTAAAACATTTTACAAATATATACTTATCCTGTTGCGGTTGATAAAACGATGAGGAAACATTTTGATATTTTTATATAGAGTGACAGTGTATTGACAATCACACACATAAAATGACGGAACAAAACACAACAGAAAAATGAACAAAAAAGACAAGGATACTAGTGTCTTTTGTTCGCTGCTCCTCAGATCTTAAATCATATAGCTTCCTCAGCCGGAGGCTTTGAGCAACATATTATTTCCGATAATAAATACCACGATTGCTCAGAATAATTGGATGACGCAAGATTGCATTATTATAATTTGAAGCGTGCTATTATTTAGCAGATGTTTTTGGACAATGGAAATGGACATTTCCTGTTTGTCAGGTAATAGAAAAAATAACAAGTGATGACTTGAAGGTCCTGTATGTGAAGACCAAAATAAATTAAACAAATTCCATTAATAGAAAACTTTAATGGTGTTCCCGTTCATACATATATATCCCTATATTTATAAATTTATCCATTGCTAAAATATATGACTTATCGCTGAAACAATGTTTACATATTTATTCCATTTAAAAGCAAATTAATGTAATGGGAAATTTCATTTTTGTTAAGCAATTAATTGCACAAAAATGCTTTTACAATTTGAATTTATTTGCATCACTATCAATAAGTTAATGCTAGTTCCTTCTCTTGTGATCTGGTTTACTCCTCTTCGAGTTTCATCAAAAATAAAACTGCTCGACCATAAATATCAGAGATCCTAATCTTACACTCTAGCTTTTAGAAACTTTCCTACTAATTACTGAAGCAAGTCTCCTCACTCCAATTATTTCCATTAATCATGCTGATGAATTTTCTTGAAATACCAATTTCCTGAGAGAGTCTTTCCTGCAGTTTCTGATTCAGTCCCGAACAATGATAACGTATCAAAGATATGATAGAATCTTTTGTTTGCGTAACTTATCTTCCTACTCGTGTCATTCATCAAACTTGCATCTTCAGCATTGTTGAGTTTTGTTGCTTGGAGCGTAAATGTTTCTTTTCCACCTGGACAGTTTACAGTGAGGCCCATAGATAGATCTTTTCATAAAGGATGGATTAAATAAAAGCGATTCCAGTTCTGGAACAGAAATAAACGAAACAGGAAGAGATGCATTATTTTAAGTCCAAATACAACTACACATGTAATTAAGAAAGAGCATGTTAAATAAAAACATTTAGATCAAACTACATTATATATATATATATATATATATATATATATATGTATAATCCGTTATATAGAGAGGTTCACCTATCAATAAACTTTATAACCCACATAACCACCATTTTTAAAATTAATTCACACCATTAAATTTATTCACACCATTTTTAAAATTAATATATATTTGTTTTTATATATTTTATTCATCTAAAAGAAAAAGAAAAACTGCAAGGAAAAAAAGAAAGAAGAATGTTGTGAAATACACTGCATTTTTAACATTAAATAATAATTTTATATTAAAATTAACGAATTATAAGGATCATTTCATAATTTTAAACATTCATTTTTTATAACTAGAAATTTTAAGCATACATTTATTTACACATAAAATTTGCTAATTTATTTTTCGTCTGAAAAAAGGCTTGCGTATCATAATGCACCTCACATCTTTGCAATGCACAAAAAAAAAATTCTTCAGGCGTATTTTCTTCACATTGTAATTCACGTCGAATTGTTTCAAATGAATTTATGAGCACTACAAATGAACTGAAAGCAAGTTCAGGGACACGAAGACACGAGACAATTCCATTGATGGTGTAAGGGAATAGCGACAATTTTTCCCTAGAACTGGACAATGGGGGATAAAGTTTGCACCTCTTGGATGAAACCACCAGAATTATATTGCTCTCGGTGAGTTAGACACCTAATAAAACCAGTTCAAGATTTATGACCACCACAAAAGTATTAAAAGAGATATTATCTTCAAATGGGCATAAATAACTTTAAAATAATGAGAAAAAAATGCATCACAAGAGGAAATGTTATATAGATCATGCACTTCACAATTGGAAGGGTTTTTTTTTTAAGAAGAAAATCGTGAGATGTTCTTGGTTCTAGGAAAATGTTCACTATATAGAAAAACTTGCAATATAGAGGTTATAATTAAGGAGGCTCTGTATGTATAAAAATACACTAAAGTATATTGAAAAAAATTCCAATAACTTTTTTCTAGTTAATGTTAGTGTGTGATATTAAAAAAAAGCTTCTTAATAATTATTCAAATATAATTTATTTCCATATTGAATTTCAAAACCATAGATTACAAGCAAATAATTCACTGTTTAACAATATTTTAGTTTCTTAATTATAAAGCAGCAATTTTATTTAAATCTATATACATACTGATTGAAGTCAGAGCTATTTAAATATTCCTCTAATGAATTGAAAAGTAATCAAAATTATACTGGTTAAAATAGTAGAATTTTATTTTTAAACTGTATTATTTATCGAGGCAAAATAAATTGATTAACGTACCCAATCAGTTTTTAAACCCTAAAATTTAGGATCTCTAAACAATTTAAATGTTTCAAAAAGTAACACTTTTATTTTACTCTTCGTATCTACTATATTAATCCAGAATGTATACAGAGTAATAAGAGTCGACAAATTAATAGACTTTTAAGGCAAAATGTTACAACAATATTTCAATTTAGAGCAAGTACAACCATTTCCCATATGCCTGATAATTAACAAAACTAGGATTAATGTGAGTGAAATTTTTAGAATATTTTTGAACTGTGAATTATGTTTTATTTTCTCTGTCCCTTTGAATCAAAATTCTAGAGAGCTCACTGGAATCATCTGTAAGTATTTATAGTTTTCTATAGTTAAATTAAATACTTTTGCATACTATATTCGTAGCAATTAAGGCGAGATAAAAACTCAGATGCTGTTTAAAATTTAAATTTTCATCTAACAGTCTAAACAGTAAAACAAATTAATTGATCTGATTTCTTAACACAAATAAATATACATGTTCTATAAATGTATTTTTGCCATTAAATTTACTATTGAAGCCTTAGGGAGAAGTTTTATAAAATTCCTTAATAATTGGGAACACATTTATTGAGAGAGAAATAAAAAAAATACATATTTATTTATTAAAACAAATAATTCAAGGTTTGCTTAAAAATTTTAAAAGTGACATGTGTAAATGTTTCTCTAATTATTTAATACAGGGGGAAAATGTCACTGATACATTTGTCCCATTTTCATTAAAAAAACATGAATTATTTTTGTTAATAATTAAATATATATATAAACACATAGAGTATTTCCAAATTAATTTTATTTAAAATGGAACTACTACAAAGTTTTTATATAATAATTTCTATAAACTATGCTTTGGAATTTCCTTTTTAACGTAAAGCTTTCATAAAAGACACTTTTATTGGTGCTGACTCTGCAACGGAAAGACGAGTTTGCGTTCAATATTCTTTTAAAAGTAATGTATCACTTCTCAAACTTTCAATATTTGTGACCCAGTTTTAAATCATAATTTCCTAACGCCCTTTCAATTGCAATTTATTAAAATCAAAAATGTGTGTACTCTGATTCTAATGTTACAATACGATTTTAACTATAAATAATACAAATTATCAAGATACGTATTAAATTTTGTATAAGACAAACTCATGTAAGTTACTAATAATTATAAAAATTTTCGTTAATCTAATATTGATAAATTAATTATCAAATACAATGAGCAGCATTGATATATTTATCAGTATATTATAACATTGTAAATGTAATTTTTTTTATTACGTCAGAATGCATTTTGTCTTGCTTCCTTTCAGTAAATTAATATTTTGCTTCATTTCAGTAAATTAATATTTTGCTTCATTTCAGTAAATTAATATGCTCTAGCTAATTACATATGTTTATGACGTCCCCCCCCCAAATGGAACATGTCCCACAGTTTGAGAAACGCTAATGTAACGGAGCAAATTAGTTGCAATACTTCAGCTAATTTGAATTACTTATTTTTATAAGACTTTAGATAATTCAATAGATCTTACCATTAAATAAAAATCCACAACTTAAGTTTTCCTAGTCCTTTATATCTTTACATTTGTTCATTTTTTCTTCATATTACGAAGTCTTAGACTAACCATTTCAAGCAAAATCTTCAGCAGAATATCATTCTCTCTCTTCATCCACTTAGCGTTTTAAACCATTTATAAATTCCTTTTAAAAATGCGCTTTAACTATCTTAATTTTTTAAATATCATTAGTTTCTTTCTCAAATTTAGAAAAGTTGAATCAGAACACTAAACTCGTCTTTTGTTCAAATGTTTAATATTGTACCATCACTGCTTCACTTATGCACGAATTTGCTACTAACAGATATTCGTAATGTGTATTTATGTAATTCGTAATGGTATACGATACATTTACATATGCAAAAATAGTATTTTTCCATTATTTGACCTACTCCCACTTTTGCGCATGCTCAGTCAATGACATAATTATCACATTTTATTGATACATTTAGTACTATGTTAAATTTCATACAAATTACTTTGTGATCTATCAATATATATTCAATACATTTATATTGAACACAGTTTTAGCACATCATAAATTTAAGTGATTTATATGAAGATGTCTTGTATGATTAAATTGTAATGATTTTTTAATACATTATGATGGACTATTGAAAGGAAGAGTATTACACCTAGGGTTATAGATTCATGCTAGATTGTACTTAGAAAAATTAACTGCAAAACTGCCATCTCTCTCTTAAAGTCTTGAGTTAGACAATACTTTTCTGTAGAACAATAGGCAATAATACTTAAAAACTCAAAATATATTCAATATATAATATTACCTTTTTGCATTGAGATATTTTAATTAAGTAAAATTTTTGTATGAAATCATATTTTTTTTTAATATACAAATTTAAGGTTTGAAGATTTTGAAATATTTACTGTAAAAATAATACAACTTTAATATTTGTCTAAATGGTTGGTTACACAAATGTATCTATTTCTCATAATATTTCTAGATATATGTCTCTCATATTACTTTCTATTATTGAATATTTGGTTGAGAATAAATGAACAGAAACCTTAATAGGCCTCAATTAGTCCTTCAAATATTTATTCTAGAACTATTTTACCTCAGATTTTAATTGTGTGTCATATTCTAAATAGTATTACGATAACAAACCGGAAAAAAAACTGTTCGTAACTTATAAAGTAATCTTTGTTGATGGTGAGAAAAATAAGAAGTTAATAACAAAATGTGTACAAAATTCCTATGTTTTTATGATATTTACATAAAATTATATCATCAAAAATCATAAAAAACATTTTAAAATTACTGACTTTCCTAAAAAAATAAAACATCTTTTAACACTGAGTAACAAAAAAGAAACATTTTTTGTCTGAGAAAGAAAAATATATGATTCTGATAGCATTTCTTCTCCTGAATTCAAATATGATATATCGATGTTTCTTCATCACGCAAGGGTTTTGAGAGACAGACATTAATAATTTGAAACTCTTTAATATTTTCTACATTCTTAAGTACACAATATTCGAACATTTACACTCACCTAGAAATTAAGAAATCACGATTTTCTTTTATATTTATTTTATATTTTGCACCAAGATTTTTCGGGAAGAAATCTAAGTGTGAGTGCAGGAAGTGTATTTTTAAGGACATATTACAGCTCAAATTTTTGTAAGATGTTATAAAATCATGAACAATATCACGGTAATTTTCCACCTTTAGATTTCCCAGAAAACTGTGAGTTACATTTTTGAATGCTTGCTAAGCTGCTTTCTCCAGTGGTTTTAATAGTTCATCAAACTTCTCATCATGCACTAGTGATCGTATTTGTCGACCCACAAATATCCTTTCTATAATGTTTGCTTCTCTAATTTTAGGAAACTTCTGTTTTAAGTACATTAAACCAGGAGTATTGCCCATGGCTTTCACGAAATTCTTCATTAATCCTAGTTTGATATGTAACATAGGCAGATACACATTTTTAGGATTACACAATGCGTCATGTTTCCCATTTTTTTCTGTCCATTAATGAATGATTCGCGTTTAGGCCATTATTTTCTGATGTAATGGTTTTCTTTGTCCCTACTATCCCAAAGACACAAAAAACAACAGTACTTTGTGTAACCAAGCTGCAGACCAAGAATAAGTGCAATTACCTACAAATCACCACAAATATTCCATTCATACACTGCATATTGAAACTTTGTCAATATAAATTGAAAGTTTCCATATGTTTCCTTCATACTAGCAGAGTGAGCCACAGGTATTGATGGGAATTTATTTCAATTATGCAGAAGAACTGCTTTAAACTTGCTTTGGAGGAACCTATGAACAAGCACCATTCGATAGGGTTATGCTCAATATCAAATGTCTCCATAAGAGAAGAAATGTCATTATAAAACACTAAGCCATTTTCTTCAGAAAAATAGTCTTTACATTGAGAATGGAGACTACGATAAGTACATATATTTGTATCATTTTAGCTGGGAACCAAGCATTTCAGACTGCTTTTTGGATAACTTTAAATCTCGTATGGAGATCGTTAAGATCCTCTTGAGTCAATAAATGAGGCTCAGATGAACAGCTTGGCCCCAAAGTTGTATCACCACAAACTGTTTCTTCTTCCTTACTTCTATCGAAATCTGAGTTCTCTTTTTTTAATGTCACATGTTCTGGAGGCTTTGGTATGGGCAATTAATTCTTCGCTGTGCGGAACTGGTCTCATTGCAGATTGCAAGTCAGGGTACACCACTGTATGTTTTGATTTTGACGTAATCCCTTTATTGCTTGTTAAGCAGCAATAACAGTCAGAGGAGTGATCTTTGGGTTCCCTCCAAATCATAGGGATAGCAAATGGCATGTGGCGTGTTCCAGCCATTCTTCCATGCAGTGAGAAGCCTACTACAAGATAATCAACAGCTATGTGGAGCCCAGATCCCTGTTTGACCCCAATCACATTTACAATGCTCTAGGAGTTTTTATTTTACAATGAACAAATGGTCGTTTATTAAAAAAAAATATTTAAATACATGAATTGAAAATAAAATTTTAAAAAAAGCTGTGGGTGATGTAGAAATTCCGAATACATATTTGAAAACACGATAAAAAAACTGCATTAAGTGCAACCATGGTACTCATGAGACAAAAATCATGTTGACCCGTGTAATTACACCAATTTTTAAATAAATTAGTTTTTATTTAGAGTAAAAACGTTGCCGATTTATAAATTGTACTTGAGAATATTATATATATTCGCGGATATTCTTGTAAAAGAATCTCTTTAAAAATAACTGCGGTTTTAAATAATAGAACACATGTTTAACTCTTTTTAATATAAATAATTAACTTACAAATAAGATGCCTAAGAAGGCTTTTTTTACCAAATTTCTTACCATGGAATCTTGCAAAATATTGAATTTTATCTCATAAAATATATTCTTTTTTGAAAAGTTTGAATCGAAAATTTAAAGCTTTTTTCGATTTAATTATTTATTAGAGTCACATTTCAAAACAATAAAAAAAAAACAATCATTGATGAATCTCGTAATTTTAAATCATGAGTAATAAACAAGTTACCCCCTTCTCTAAATGTTTCACAAATTCTACTCTTTTTTTAGAAGATGATGATTTGTTTTTGTTCTTTTACATAAAGATAGGATTAAATTAATTCTTACTGAAATTTATATTTTGTATAAAAAAACAATGTGCTTAATGAAAACTTCGAAAAGTAAACAAGAGTGTGCATGTAGCAGTTTTTATATGCTATCAAGTAAGCTATTAAAAGTTTCAACAAACTACGTGCAAGAAGTAAATACATATTTATTTATAATTATTGTGTTTTTGACTGTTTTCTGAACTAAAAATAATTATAATAAGAAAGTTATTTTTTTTTTTTTTTTTTTTTGCTTTCAGCACAAAAAAAATTAGTTTATTTTCCTGAGTTATAATACGCAATACTGCGTACCGTAACTCAAGTAAACAACGTTTTTTTGCAATTTCGGATTTAGAGAATATGGCATTTGAAGTTAAGTGATGACAATCATTTCAGAGTTAAGATTTTCATACTTTATTTTTTATGGAAGCTTATTTTTTCTATTAAACTCATTTATTAAAACGGAATTGAATAGCTTTCTCAGAATAATAAAGCGATATCTACAGAAAAGAAGTATCAAAATTTATATTTGTGAATAACTTCATATGTATACATTTAAAGAACAACTAAATTGAATTTCCAAGTAGCAAATAGAGGGTAGTATAAAACAAAGGAATGTAAAATGCATTAAAAGAGCCAAAATATGTCATAAATAGATATTTTTCAAAATGTTTACTAAATAAAAGATATAATCCATATGATTAGATTTTCTTTGAAAAGTATTTATCATAAAATGGAACTCCATAATTGAATATTACATTCTATATTCGCTTAAACAGACACACACACACACTTCATAGGAATATTAGATGAATAATTTCATGCTTGTCAGAAGAACAAAACATTTAAATACCAGAGCCATTGAAAATAAATAAATAGTGTGATGTGTTTTTATAAAGGATGCATATATCATCTACGAGTCCAATTGATACTTATATATAAAATCAATATTTTTGAGATAATTAATAATAGATTTGTTTATAAATGATTACCTCAACTGAAGTCCCGGAAATGGCATTAGTATTAAGAATAAAAACTTATGCAAATATTGAAAACATAAATAGATTTATCCTTCACTATTATTAACAATGCTGACTGAGGGAAGAAATGATAGTGAGGTTTAACCAGTTTAGGGACAAGCCAGCCTTCCCATTTTCTTTTTATAATACTGAACAAAACCTTTTGTTCCATAAATGATGGATATAAGTTCTAAATCTATTATTAAAAAAGATGTGTTCAAAAATGCTTATATCATGATGGATAAATAAACAACAGGCAAGTCACACATTGTCAAATACAAGATTCAAATACAGATTCAATTTTATAGTGAAATTTGCCAAACTTTGACAGAACAGTGTGTATAAGGTTATTTTTATTAAATATTATTATAGACAAAGCAAATTTAACTAAATAAAAAAATTTAACACTAAATATATGTATTTTTTGTATTTCCTTAACTATAATACTAAGGTTTAAAGATTGAATTTACTGGAATTTATTAGTTCTAAAAGCTACTTTTACGCCCTGTAGGAATTGAATATCTAGATGGAGGACTGTAGATAATATTTGAAAATATGAATATTTACATTAAATTTGGCTGTTACACCGGAAATATAGTCTGTACAATTTAGAATTTTCTTATACTAACACTGATAAATTTATCGTGTGTGTGTATGTTTGATTTATTTCTATCTGTCCATACATATATTATTCAAAAGTTTCTAAAATTATACTACATTGAGCTTAAAGCTTTCAATTTCTGGACATATAGCATATTCTTCTTTATTTTATATCTATATAATATTGAACAGCATAAGTGTAATGTCTTTATTATTTTTACTTTTCGACACAGCACGTCGTGTCACTAGAACAGAATTCTATCTCTCTTAATACCACAAAACACAAACGCAATTCACCGCGCAATACACAAAAGGCCCAGTCTTAAAACCAACGAAACTCCCTCCTTCTCTTTCTCAATACAACCAAAACACTAGCGCAATTCACCGCGCTCCCAAAAACGAGGGATTCTCTCTTCCCCGACCGTCACCTTCGAGGGTCAATCAACTTCTCCCTGAAAACAGTAACCCACCGCCTAAAACACATTAAATAGAGCCAACATTCTATAATCTTCCGCCAACAGTAGCCAGACACTACACGTTGCCGCCCAAATTATGGTTAATTATAAATTAAGCATAAATCTGAAACAAAAAACCTGACTACTTTGGCGGACCTCTCTCTAAAACTACACTACTACATACACAACAGTACAATTACTGGCAAATAACAAATATACGGGTTACATAACAAACACTATACTAGAAACATATAAGAAGGTACAAAATCAGCACATTCACATAAAAAGTATTACCAAGAATTATCCAAAAATAAGAACTAATGCTAAACAACAAAGAAAAGTACAGTTTACATCAAAGAAACACACATAGGAAAATTCAAAATAAATCTAAGTAACTAATAGTTTAGCAAAACATTAAGAGAGATTTTATGATACAAAAAAATGCCACCTTAACTTTCCTTCTCTATATTCAGATAGTAAATAAGCAAACTAACATTATTTCACTATGAATATCAAGATTCACAAATACCATTATTGAATTAATTGTAAGAGTACACAATTAAACCACACTTAAATAGTAATTAAATTCAATAATAGACGGTTTCTTAGCAAACTATGAAAATTCCCCTTTTAAATGAATATTAAGGTTAACATATATGCATAACCAAAGCACATAAAAATTAATAATAAGGATACATAATATGAATTATTAATGTCCAACGGATAACGATACATTATTTTACCTCCTGAGCAATGTCCTACATTAAAAGTGTTCGTTTGGGGTGACAATTGTCCAATTCCATTCGTGTTTTAATTGATGTTGCAAGGGGGGGGGAGTTCATAATTTCTCCTTCAGTCCCCGAAAGCATTCCTCACTCCCGCTGGGTCAAGGACCTCCGGTTCTGGCTTCGGGTTTCACTCTTAAACTTTTCCTGGGCAGCTGTCCAGAAAGGGGGGCGGATCTCCCGCGTTTTTTTTCTTCCTCTCCATCTTTCTTCGGCAGAAATTAGTGGCGCCTTAGATGAGTCTCTAGATTTACTCCTTTCTCCCCCAACAGCGACAGGTAATGCTGCAGCCCTTAGATCCACACTAAGCATTTTGGGCTCTTTCACTTTTAAAAGCAATAACTTTCTCGATTACTTGAGGTAACTCTGTGTCTTAATCGAAATTTTCCTGCTCTTCATTTAAAAATTGTTGCTGCGCTTCCCTTCTTTTATATCTTTTTCCTTTTAAACACTTCTGTTCAATCCGTAGTTTAACTAATGATGAAGAGTGCACGGCATCTTCATTGTTGTTTCCTCCTTTAGGATCATTCGAGTATTCCCCTTCTGCCTCTAGGTTAAGATCGCTAGCTGCGCCGTTTCCTCCTCTGGGTTCATTAGTTTTCTCCCTTAAGGTAAGTTGGTACCCCCTATCCCGCTAATGTTAAATTGAGCATTTTTATGTGCCTTTTTCTCATAAAATATTAAATGTACAGACTTAAATTTTTTTCTGTATATTAATTAGACTTTTTTATTTAAACTGAAGTGAACTTTTTCAAATATATTGTTTAGTTTTTTCAAAAACTTTCATCGTAATGTATCACTATGAATTTTTTGAAAAATGTCATTTTTTTTTCACGATAACTGACTTTTACAAAAATATTATCGGTATATTAATAAAAGTTAACTTCAGTATATATATTAACATATCAGTAATATTCAGTGAAGATTGCAAGTGCTTCCGTTGAATAGGTTCTGAGAAAATGGTAATCGCATTTTTAGAAACACTGTTTTGAGATAATTGCATTTTTATTATAAAATGTCACTTCATCAAAAAAATTATGAATTACAATCTGTATTTGCACTATTTTTTTAAATATTAGCTTATTTTCAATAGCTTTTGAGACTTTTTACTTATTTCTTTTACTTAGATTTCTCAGAAAATACATGTATAGCATTTTTCACTTTTAATCTATCGAGATATTTTATAGCATTTGCATCATTTTTCTCAAATTATGCATCACTTTTTGAAGAATTTTTAGTTCTGATACATTACTGTCATCCAAGATGACTATAAGTGTTATAAATACCATGTAAAAATGTGTCAATACATGAAAATATGGCTTTGGTAATACATCATTATACGACATTTCGAAAAATTTCATTAGTGTTTTATAAATGTAAACACAATTTCTTAAAGTATCAGAATTAAAAAAATTCTTAAAATATTACATAAATGGTATCCAAAACAACAACAAGAAAACTGATTTTATGTTTTTAAACAAGAAATTTGTTTATTTTTTGTATGTAAAAAGTTTTGTGCAACGAAAAAGGGCATTACATTTTGGGATATATTTATGTACCTTTTACTAAGAAACTATTGAAAGCAAAGCTTAAAAATTTGTGTGTACATTAAATAAACATTTATCTTTATACAGAAGTGAAATTTTTTTTTAAAAATTGATCAGCACGTTTAAAAATGTAATTTTGTAGAGTAGAATAATGAATTTTATAAAAAATTTCCTTTTCTATGTTACGACATCTGCTTTTCAGCTAAATGTCTGAGGAATATCTCAAAAATTTCACTTCAGTATATATAATATATATGCAATATAAAATAAATATTTCCAGTTCATGCATACAATTAATTTATTGAGAAAGAAGACACAAATTAAAAAATATAATCTATATAAGACAGTAAGTAATACATGATTATATGGCACTTCGAAAAATTTATTTAGTGTTTTGTATATTCACATGTAAACACAATTTCTTTAAATATAAGAATTAAAAAGATTATATAAATATTACATAGATAGTATCCAAAACAACAAGAAAACTATTTTTGTGTTTTTAAACATGAAATTTATGATTTTTTTTTTGTATATAACAAGCTTCATGCAACGCATTTTGAGATATATTTGTGTGTGCATTAAATAAACATTTATTTTTATGCAGAAGTGAAATCTTTTTTTAAAAAATTGATCAGCCTGATTAAAAAAATAATTTTTGCAGAGTACAATAAGGAATTTAATAAAAATTTTCCTTTTCTATGTTACGACATATGCTTTTTAGCAAAATGTCTGAGGAATATTTCAAAAATTTCACTTCAGTATACAAAAGAATATATATGAAATATAAAATAAAAATTTCCAGTTCATGCATACAGTACATTTAAAGAAAACACAGTTTAGAAAAGAAAATTTTTAGAAAACAGTAGCTTTTATATAAAATTTTACCTCATCAAAAAGATCCTGCACTGTAGCCGGTTTTTACCTTATTTTTATTAATATTATCTTCTTTTTTTCTTTTTCTTCTTTTATCTTTTCTAATTTTCTTCGCTCTTCCAGAAAAAGCATACACTGCTTTCATTAACCTTTCTCTATCAAGAATTTTCATGGCACTTACCGAATATTCTCCAGGCTCGACTCCCATTTTCTGCAGCATTTTTAATTTGGATACATTACCATCATTAAAAGAACAAACAGCATCATAAACACCAAGTGAAAGTGTTTCAATCTGTACAAATGTTGTTTTAGGAACACGTGACCATATGACATTATGAAAACTTTCATTCGGGTTTTGTGTTTTTCCATGCAAACATTTTCTTAACAGATCAGGATGGGAAAGATCTCTAAATATAGGACGCATTGCTTCTACAACAGCAACCGGAAGACTATTTTTATGCTTGTAAGACTTACCTGATGCTTCAGCCTTTTTATATCCACACCATGAATTTTAACCATCAGGACAAAAACCATGTTGAGGATATTCATCTGTTGACAGCTTATGCAGAAAAATGGCCCAGATATCTTGCCGCATGTTCTGAACACTGGTGTAATTTCTCTGAATAATTGATCCACAGTAAAATTGTAAGTTATCTATTTCATGCACAGTCAAACGATTTTTTCCACTTAAACACTTACCGTCTGACAAGATTTGCCCTTTCAATTGAGATTTTAATTGGCGTAATCTTGTTCCCATGCGCTTCATGACATGTCCAATGCACTTCAATTTTTCAATTGGGTATTCATCTCCATATATGTTTTTCTTTCTAACAGCGTCAAATGCTTTGCAATCTCCATCCCCTAAGTAAGTAATATATCGGGCATTATGCAAAGATAATGACCGCTGAAAAATTTTAGACGCACCTTGAATTTCCATGGCTCCACTAGATCCAACGTAATTCCTTTTACAATCCTTTTGATGAGAAGGTAAGTTTTTACATATGCAATATTTTGAAAGAATATCAACATCTATCACCTTACCTGTATCCATGCTGGTCACAGTAACTACACCATTCAATGATGAGTAACCGCGTTTCTGCCATGTCCCATCTACAGCGACTGCAATATTATTACCTTCATTTTCACAAATAGCTTCCTTCGCAGCATTTTGAATGGAGTCCTCGTAAACAAGTTTTGCAGCATTTAAGAGTCGCTTACCGTAAGGAGAAAACCTTGTAGGTGGTTGAGGAAGATTCATTATGCCGCAAAACATTCTCCCAGCTTCTGCACCTTTTCCAATGGAACGCATAGCATATACAAACCTGGTATTTTATGTAGCAATTTGCGTTCCTTCATGAAAATTTGAAGAAGAGAATTCTGCACGATATGGACAAGCACAACATTTCAGGACAAATGTAATAGCCAGTCCAGACTTACCTTTTAAAACTTGCATGTCTAAGCCACTATTACACATTTTACAGTGAACTTCATTCTTGAAAACAAATGCCAGAATATTCAAATTCATAATGGCATTAATAATACCTACACTTTTGTCATAGGAAGAAAAACTTTCATTTAAATTGGGAATTTTCTTTTCTTTTGCACATGTCTCCTTTGAGTCATGTGCATGTCTAGCTGGAGGATTGTCGTTAGTATGGTTTAAAGTAGTCTTACCTTTATAAAACGTACCTTTACGTTTTTTGAACACTTTTGTAGATCTTGGCATATTAAAATTTTGAAATTTTTGATATTCAGAAATTTTAAATATCGAAATATTCAAAGAGCTGAGAAGAAAAACGTGTATTTTCTATAAAATAGGTAAACAACGCTAACAGCTACGCTTGCAGTGAATCTACAGTTAACTGCGTATGAATAAATAAAACAGAGAGTGGCTTTGGAAAAGCTTCCCAGATTTAAAAGGTCAATGTTTACATTTGTATCTGTCAAAGGGGGCGTGGCTCATCAGCTGATTGTTTTTTAAAAATAATTTTAACATACTTTTAATTAGTAAAATGGCAAGTATGTTGTATAATTGGAAAGGTCCTGATTTGGGGATTTTAGAAATATCATAAACTCAAAATCGATTTCCCGAAGGTGTTTACCCTACTTACTCCCCTTAACCATTCCGGAGCTTGGCGGCCAGGTGCGTTCTAGTCCTTTTCTTCCGTCTAGTCCTTCTAGTTCTAGTCTTTTCTCCTGTGCGTTCCTTGGTTTCAAAATGTACGGCCAGCACTTTTTTTTCCTCGTGCGCTTCACCTGAACCGCCAATTCCCCCATCTGCGGGTTTAGTCAATAACTCGTGTATTCCGGGTGTCACTAAGCAAGGGACGTTCAACTGGTCGGTTACCGCTACTAGCGTATATAGACTAGTAAATAGATTGTTATCACAGTTCTTGAAATAAATCGACACGCTGCAGACCTTTGCATCTATCTTCTTCCCAAACGCAGGAGTCAGAACTATTCTGCTTCCCTCTTTATCCTTCAATCTGGGTACCAATGACGAATGGACTACTGCGATCTGTGAGCCGAAATCAATGATGGCGTCAATTTCTTTTGAATAAATGAAAATAAGAATTCTTTTTAAAGGTTTAATTATGCTGTGATTGGGTTCTAATTGTAAATAAGAAGATTCGACTCTAGCTACCACGGCTTCTCTGTTTGTAGTATCGTAAGGACTAGAATTGACGATGGAATTTCTACTGCTTTGCGTAAATCCATTTTTCATTCGTTCCTCTGGGCATTGCCTCGCTAGATGCTGTTGACTTCCTCAAATATAGCAGTCTCTTTGTCTTGGAATATTTCTTCTGGCTGTTGCATTTTCTCTTCTCTGGTGAAACATATTTTTCTGATGCCATGTCTTACGTCATTCGGGACTTCATCAAAGGGCTTCTGTTTTGCCCAGAAGTATATGTCGCGTTGTTTTGCTAGTTCTTGCGACCTTAACCATTTCTCTCCTTGATGTATGGCTATATGAGAAGCAGTCTCCCAATCCACTGATTGAAATATCTTGTCGGCAATTATCAACTCCTTTAGTGTTTCAAAGTCCTTTACTTCGCGTAGCTTGCAATAGTACTCCCATGTTGAGGTGAGTCTCGAAGTGAACTGCATGTGCGTTTCTCCCGAAAATCTTCTTGCTTTTCTAAAGTTTTCCAGGAATGCCTGAGGTTTCGGTTGGAATTCCTTCAGGATTAATGTTTTCACCTTAGCGTAATCTTTTAAATCTTCTTCTTTTATATAGACTAAGACATTTGATGCTTTATCTCCCAAGATTCTTGACAATATTTCAGCCTGGAATTCTTCGGGAACTCTTTTGTGGTTGAAGGCTCTTTCCAGTGAATCGAAAAACAAATTCCAGCCTTCCGACTTTCCTGGGACTGGTAAGGTTAAAGTTACCACTGCTTTCATAAATTTATCTATAGAAACTTCACCATTGCTTTGCACGCTAGTACTTCTACTTTCTATATCTCGAGTCACTCCAATTCTAGCTAACGCCAGTTCGTGTTCTCTTTCTAAACGGTGTTCCTCTGCTTTACTTCTATTCTCTTCTTCCTTCATTCTACATTATTATTCTTTCTTTCTATACTCTTCTATCTTTTCTTCTTTCTTTCTATCTTCTACCGTAGTAGCCAAAATATCTTTGGAGAATTCTTCGTCTTCTAGGTATGCGTTACTTTGCATCAATTTTTGTTTTAAGTCCAACAAATTAATACCGGGTTCCACTGTTTCTCCTATCTCCCCCAAAAAAACTGTAACCATATCTTCTTTTTTAACGTTTCTGAACATTTTTCTTCTTTACTCTGGTTATCAAAAGGGGAGAGTGTTGTAATGTCTTTAGTACTTTTACTTTTCGACACAGCACGCCGTGTCACTAGAACAGAATTATATCTCTCTCAATACCATAAAACACAAACGCAATTCACCGCGCAATACACAAAAAGCCCAGTCTCAAAACAAACGAAACTCCCTCCTTCTCTTTCTCAATACAACCAAAACACAAGCGCAATTCACCGCGCTCCCAAAAACGAGGGACTCTCTCTTCCCCGACCGTCACCTTCGAGGGTCAATCCCCTTCTCCCTAAAAACAGTAACCCACCGCCTGAGACGCACTAAATAGCGCCAACATTCTATAATCTTCCGCCAACAGTAGCCAGACACTACAATAAGAAAACATCTATTTCAGTTTTTTGCCATACATTGGAAAAAAGGATGATATGTATTGACTACCACTATCTTTTTCTGTGTATGTGTGAAACATATAAGGTACAGTCATATACTTACAGAATTGAAAATTCTTCATCTAATACTTCCTACTACAAAGCCACCTGCATTTCTAAGGTTGAATAAGAAAATCGAAAATATTATCGTTTGAGCATTGCAGTTTTTATGACCATTTCATGCATCTCGATTGATATGTTGTGATTTTTGTTTACATGGGTAAGTTAAAGTCATGGTTTATTAGAAATAATTTCGTAATTTGATGCACATGAATGTGACGCAATGTTTATAGATACCAGTATAAAAAACAAAATAAAACAAACATACGGGGAGCTAAAGAACCTGCAGCTTGCTTTATAATTAGGAAATATATTGAATCGGTATAATTTCAAACATATTTAATATTTTAAGTACACAATTGGTAAGAATTAATATACTACATATTCCACAAAAATTCAACAAATAATTCTAAAACCAAGCATTATTCGCATGGTTGCGTTTTTCTCAACTGATTAATTGTACAATAAGTCATTGTCAAAAATGGTGGTTGATATTGTTTGAATCGAATTTTTGAATTTGATTCCTGGTAAGTGACCACCATGTACATAAGATGATGCATGTTTAAACTGACAGGGCTACAACTTCTCAAATTATTGTTGTATAGAAGTTTGGTAAATGAAATGCCACCACAGATGTATTCGTTCCCGCGTCATGGTTTAAAATTACGAGATCTATTCCTAATAGCACTTTTAGTCTGCTGTAGCTGAGTGATCTGGGTTGGAGACTCGTGACTGCGACTGTATAGTCGTAAGGTCAAGTACTGATACCACTGAAATCCCATAGTGCAGAGATAGTGATGTACATTGCAGATGTCGAAGATCCGAATTCGTGTGTGCAAGTATGGTGAGTAGGTTGCCAGTTCAGGTGTCAGGCTCATTACTTGATCAAGTTTAAAAATTATAAAAAAAAATTATATAAGCTGAGAAATAAATAGAAAACTTGAGAAACTTTCAGTTCACAATGTTTCTTTTTACACTTATTCTAAAATACCACTCACAAACTACTTTTATTTACTAAGCATAAACAAGACTAACGAAAAGTAAAGGAAAATTACTTTTGGGGTAATTTTAGACTTCTAGCGACATTTTTGTTCGAAATGATTATATATCACTAATTCAATTATATGAGAACTTAATTTTGCAATATATCAGCACAAATAAATCATCGTTAACTTTTTCCTGCAAACGAAGTTGAAAAAAAATTTAACAAATTAATTATCTTTAAATGCAAAGTTAAAGCAAAATTAGCATTTATCAAACGTATTTCCTGTTTAAAAATATGTATCATTCTTAAGGGGATATGGTACGACTTATACAAAATTTTTAATTTAATGATTTTCATAATTTTCTTAGTTTCCTTCTATATGTATGTATGATGCAAACCAGATTTTGTGCTCAAGAATTTATAAACAGCTAAACATTTAATTCTTAAAGGAAAAAAAAAAAACTTGAAACTTATGAAGTGATTTTTAAATGCCACTTATCCTACTAAAATTAACGTACATATATGAAATTTCATGTCAAACTATGTGTAACAAAATTTGTAATGAGTTTTGCGATAACACGATTGATATTCGTACAATACTTGCTTTTATGAATGCTTATTTTAAAATTCCTTAAAAAATGTGTAAATTCTAAATTCAATTATTTAAATAATAAGTACTGCTTTGATTGCAAAAATGCAGACTAATTATATTCCTTGTATTATTAGTAATAAGTGAAAAAAATAACCAAGTATTAGGAGCAATAGAAGAAAGGCTTTAGCATATTAAGGGGAGTTGGAAAGGTAATTTTTTTTAAAAGGTGAATTTCAGGTTATTGCATTTTTAAATTCTTCAGCTCATTACCTTTCCAAAAATACCTCATTTTTATCTCTAGCTTAATTAGAAGTGCTAAATTTTGTTTTTAAAGAATCGTCTAAACGCGAGTCACCGATTTAAATGGACAGAAAAAAGGTAAATATTGCACTTCCTCTTGGGTCAGCTTGACGTCATTTTTTAAAATTTCTTTAGGGCAGGGGTCACCAAACTTTTTTGATCATCGCCCCCTATATAATTTTTCGAAATCTCCATAGACCCCCACAATTGTAATTTTCAGGTAATTAAAATAAAACTATATATTAGTCTAAATATTTAATAAATCAGAAACAGTAAATAAAGTAGCTACAGATTTTTTATTCTTAATGAGATGAGTGTGCCTGGTGTTTCTTGGCAAGGTTCGCTATATTGGGTTCGAAATTAGTCAATTTTAACCGTAAATCCCCTCGAAGCTCCACATTTAATTTATTTATGTTTTTAGTTAAAATTGAATTAACGTGACTGAAACCGGCTTCAATCATATACGAACTTGGAAACGTAAGCATAAATGGCTGAGCCATTTCGTAAAGTTTCACATATTTTTGCTTTATATTTATATTAGTCCAAAATTTATGTATTGTCAAATTTTTAATAAGCGATTTTGCTTCAAGATCGGACAATAGTTCAGCAAGCTCATCTTGTATGTTGATGTCGACGTTATCAATTTGCGCCGAAAATGGCACAATAATCCAATCAGGGATGTCGATGTTTTCCAAATCACAACAAAGCGCAGTTTAAAATCGTCGCTTAATTTTTGAAGATTTGTATATATTTCCAAGTCTTCTTCTTTTATTTTTAATTGTTACAGATTTGAAAAATACTTATAATCCTTACGTAGCAATGAAGATCTAAATAAATTTAATTTTACTTGGAAGCCTAACAGTATTGTCCGATCTTAAATAATTGTTACATCTTTTCCTTGCAGTTTTGTTTGAACGTCATTAAATTTTCCAAATAAGTCTGCTAAATAAAAAATATGGTTCTTATTGTTTTGGAGTTCATTGCTTAGAACAGGATTTATTTCGTTCAGAAATTCTGTCGTGGAGTCAAATAAATTGACGAGCCGTTGCAAGCATACACCTCTAGACAACCATCTAACCTCGGTGTGCAGAAGTTATTGGTTAAATAACTCATTGTTTTCCTCACAAAGTTTGGCAAATAATCTTGATTTAAGAGGTTGAGCTTTAATTTGATTAATAGAT